>BQNB010051620.1:20098-40897 GCA_026074375.1 Tanacetum coccineum | reverse complement strand
AAAAAAAAAAAAAATACAAAACGTACCCTCAACTTTTAACTACTTATAACTTTTTTATATAATAAACTTTATTTATCAAATATATAACACATATTTACCGATTCAATTAGATCAAAAAATACCTGCGAAAAGATCTTCGAATTGCGAACAAAACGAGCCCAATATTGCAATGCTTCTGACATACGTACGATTTTATAAAAAATGTTGAAGTTTAATATATGCCGTTTTGGTCTTTCAAGCCCCGTTAATGTTTATGAACTTTAATAAGTAAATACATTTAGTATATGATTCCAAGTAAATGTCATATTATATAAATACGAATACCACATATTTTGTTAACCAAATAAGTAACAAATACTATACTCGCCCCAACGACAAATACTCATTCAAATTCCGTGATTGTTAAAAAAAATACCAGTGAAATAAAATACATGCGTTGAATACTAATCAGCCCCGCCGCAACGCGCGAGCACATTCTCACTTTCACAAAAAGTTATTCCCCACCGCAACGCGCGAGCTATCTTGCTTTTTTGTTTTCATGTTTTGTATGTAGTAGGTACTTAGGTACTATCAGAGACGGACCTAGTCTTTTTTTTGTTGTTGTAGAACATGGTTAAATGGGCTTAATGGACATCTTATTATTGAATTATATTTATTATATGTATTTTTGGGTTTTATATATGTATAAAATAATTATTCGGATATATATGACTTTTTTAAATTTTTAAAGAAATATATACGCAATTATAAGTTTTAGTTGGATATATATGTAATTAAGAGGGTTTGAAAGAATATATATGCAATTCCTTCTATTTTTTAAACATTGTTGTCACGTTTGTATGTAATAGGTACTATGGAGTATCTAACTACATCATATGCTACAAAGGAGCACTATGACATATTTTTAAAGAAAAACACTATATATTATTCAACTCCAATTCTATTTGTGATCTATATATCGTTTATCATTAGAGGTTAGTGACATTTAACAAGGTTAAGGTGAATTATTATTAAGTGAGAATTCTGATATTTTGTCGATAATAAATCACAAAATCATTACAAAAGCTTTAGATTAATAAGTGTTCCTAAATAAAAATACCTTCTACACATATACTTTCATATGAGTAACTTAGGGTGTATTTAGTTCAGGAAAAATATTCTATTTTTTCTGAAAATTTTTTATTTGAGAATGAAAAAACTGAAAACTTGTTTAGTCGCACTTTCAATATTTTTCAAAAAAGAAAAAGAAATTCTCATTTTCCTAATTTTAAATAGAAAAACAGAAAATCACATTTTACTATTCTCCATTTGTAAACAGGTTTTCAAAATTCTCAACCTTTCTCTAAAGAAGAAAAACCATTCCCTTCTTTAAGAATTTAAAAACAGAAAAACATGAAAAATTTTCTACAACTAAACACCACCTTAGACTTTTATTTTTTTTGAAAAATATGTAAATATTGTTTGCAATATTTTACATCATAGATGACATCATCTCCTCTCCATATCTTAGGCGAATCTATCAAGATTACACAAAATATTTCAAGATTTGGCAATCTAAAATTTAGATTTTGTGTCAGGAAGCCGTTTCCATCATATAACACTGGAGGGTTCCCGTTTGGGAAAGGAACCGTTGTGAACCGGTGAACAGTAGAGGACGGCTCCATTAGAAAACACTGGCCGGTTCCCTTTGTGATATGGAACCGCCTAGAACCGGTGAATAGTAAATAGCCGGTTGCATGTATATACACTGGCCGGTTCCCTTCTGCAAGGGAACCGCGGGAACCGTGCTATAGTACCAGTTTTTGCCTATAAATACCAAGCCATTTCTCATGTTTTACTCACCCATTCTCATTCTAATATCTCTTATAATCTGATTTCTCTCTTGTTTTTAGATCTAGATAGCTTTCATACATCATTTGTAGGAAATTCTCTTAATAGAAGAAATTACCGAAATAGAATACGAGACGATCAAGTTCAAGCAATCTTGTTTCACATCTCCATCATCTCATCAAGATCACTTTGTTGTATCTTGTACATTATTTAGTTGTTGTAGTATCATTCATCATCCTTGTATAAAGAAGTTGATTACATTGGGTTGATTCTACCTTTGTTAGAATCCGATATTTAGCTTTGTACCGTTAAAAAGGTGTAAGCGACGTTGTGAGGCTTCTCCGCCGGTTAAAGGAGATTGGTGACTAGTGTTTACGAACTCTCGAGTAGGTGACTCGGGGAGTGGAGTAGGGCAAGGAAGGTGTCCTTGTAGCCTAACCACTATAAACGCTTATGTCTCGGTTATATCTTTTCTTACTCTTTCTTTACTTTACTTGCATTATATATTTATCTCATATATCATGCATCAATCAATATCATCAACTTCACATAAACTCAAATTATAATTTTGAAAAGCAAATTTTAATCGGCAAAACTATTCAACTCCCTCCTTTCTAGTTTTCCACAAAAAGGATAGCAGGAAGAATGAATTTGAATCGAACAAATTGAATTTTCTATATCAACGCGAAACACATAAATGACAGTTTAATTTGTTCGAATGCAGGTTCTTCAAAGGAAAACAAAAGAAGCAGCATGAGCTATTGAAAAGTTAAAGGAGTTTCCTAAATCACGCAAGGTTAACACGCAAAAGGAAAGCATTTTTTTCCTCAACAGTTTTTAGTTCGCTTTCATAGCTCATTTGGAATTGGAAATTGGGAGTGCTTAGGATTGATTTTGGGTTTTTATAAGCTAAAAAATATTAATTTAGGAGTTTAGGATTATTAGGGGGTGTTTAGGATTGCTTATTTTTAATGCTAATCTGCTTTGAAATTTTTTATGGGTTTATTTACATTAAAAGAGGCTGGTAGATGGTTTTACTCGAACACCATGCTGCTTATGTAGTTGAACAATAAGCGGAACAACACTTAAATAAGACGTCTCAAACATCTTCTTAGATTCGTTTATTATAACATCTCAGCACAAAATAGTAAGGCATTGTTGAAAGTGGTTGAAAAAATTAAGACATCTTTTCCTCTCATCCCATTTCCGGCGACCCAATTTCCGACAACGATAACACCATTTTTTTTATCTTAACTATCTTTTATTAATTACCTTATATTTTTCTTAACTATTTTTTATTTGATTTTAATCATGTATCGAACACGACTCGGAAAATGACTCCATAACTTGAACCTATCTTCTTCTCAGTTTTCACTTTCCATCAAATTTTCCATGCGAATGATATCATCTTTTTCCTTCTTTTTTTTACTATCAGGTGATATGTTTCTGGATGGTTTTTAATTTAATATATATTTATAAGTGTAGTACTTAGTTACGGTTATTTTGTGATTGATTTTTTAGGATTATGGCTTATTTGTGTATTGTTTGGTTAGATTAATGATTGATCTATATAGCCATGTTAAAGATGGATTTTGAAGATTCCTGGAATACATGAGGCTCATTTGAAGACATGAGGATGAAGATAGTATTTGGTAACAACTAACAAGATCTTGAAGATTCAAAGATCATCTAAAAAGCTGCATAATTTTTTTAATTTAATTAGACTTTTGGAGGTTGTTGTGCACTTGTCACTTGTGCATAATAATATTTAACGTTCATAAAAAATAAAAGTTTATTACTTCTATGTTGGGTTAATGATAACGAGACTATAAAATTAATTTGTGTGGGTTCTATACGTGTGCATTTTTTAATGATTCACTCCGTACATTTACATGAATTAAAATTTTGTATATGTTTTTTATATTTAACTATATCCGTTCTCTTATTTTTTTTTAAATTAAGAATGATGTGAAAAGTAACGTATGAAAATGTGAAAAGGAAATTGATAATTGAGTAGTCGACGAGTATGGGGTTGCTGTAGGTGATGGGAAAAAGAGTTGGAGTGAAGAATTGGTAAAAATAAATAGTTGTTGACTTGTGGGTGCATATGTAGTAACTAAAAAGTAAAAAATACACTTTAATTCTTTTGAAAAATGAAATAACATGAAACAAAATTTCATGTTTAAATTTAGCATAAAACAAAACATCTCTTGATACAAAATACCAAAATTACTATGTAAAAATGACATGAATGTTAACAAAATACTATGTGATACGGGATGACAATGACAATGAAGTTGATACAGTGGTAATAAAAATGTTATACTTCAAAGTTTACATGAGGAAAGTAAAGATGGTGAAGACTTGGAACAATTAAACAAACATTTATATATTATAACTTTTCTTAATGTTTAAATTTACAAATTTATGTAAAAGAAAGTAATCTAGAATATTATACCTCAGTAATGTTAGCTAAAAGTAAAAATATTTGCTGAATAACCTTAAAAATTCATGTTTTTGTATCGTTTTATTAAAGTACATTGATAAACTGATGTGTAAACTAATTTTCGATGATAAAAAAATTGTTAGTGTATTTAAATAAGAGAAGTTGTACTCGTGAGAAAAGAAAAGAAAAATATCGAATGGAACGTAAACAATAAGAAATAAGAATGATGTTCCCTTTTTTACTTTTTCTTAACCAAAAAATTTGTTCCAATTTGAGTTTCTGTTCAAAAACCAAACCATACACATTCTTTATCTACTCGGGCCAACATTTGGAGTCAATAAAAAGGTAATAGTCTATGCGGCTGTAAACCTAAGCAAATAAGCTCAAAGCCTATCAAATAAACCAAAAAAATTGAACTTATATAAGTTTTAAGCATCCAAGTTTATAAGCTCATCTAAACACTTACTAAACTAGCTTGTTTTTGCTAATAAGCTCATAAACTCTTTAAAAAGATGAAACAAACCCTTTAAATATCAATTGTACTCATCATGGGCCGTGCATTTGCACGACTATAACACTTCCTAGTCCGATATATATACACCATTACGGATGGCGACAAAAGTTGTGCCGTTTGGATTAGGCTGTTTTTAAGCCATGTTTGTCCAGCCTACCAAATAAATTACTCCATCTTCATCCATTATCTATGTTTGTCCAGCCCACTAAATAAATTACTTCATCTTCATCCATTATCTATGTTTGTCCAACCCACTAAATAAATTACTTCATCTTCATCAATTATTTACCTCAAATGCACTAATAATTTATGGGAAATGCTAACAACAGCCCTAAGGGTTGTCGTTAAGCATATAATTTTTATTATAGTACAACTCATGAATGATTTTGATTAGATGATATTCCGAAAAAGGTGAAGATAATTCCAGAATTAGGAAATACACAATTAATAGTTGATTCTGGTTGGTTGAATTTTATTCTTACAAACAATTGTAATAAAATAAAGATTCTTAACCACAACCCTTAAGGTTTTCATTAGCAAAACCCATAATTTATAGATCATCATTCTTTTCATTACTACAAGCAACCAACTCAACATTTTTAACCCCTAAATACATACTGAAACTAAAGTCATGGCATCACCCCTTATACCAAGTCATCGCCGTTGATACATTTACACCCACCACCGATAGCGATAATGGTCGCTTGCAGGTGTCGGTCGTCGCTTTCAGCCGTACAACAGCAACCAGAGACACCTACCAACCCTTGGTCGCCACTCTAATGGAGGCTGTCGATACACCTTATTCATAATGACGTGTTGCGCTACCGCTGGAGCACCGACCCTCATCCTACACTCTTACGTTTTACCCTACACGTAAACGTCTTCCACGAGGTGGACTACACCGACTATGATCGCCGTCGGCTAACGCCGCTACTGTTGCTGCTGCATGTAAAAAGAGTTTGAGATGTAAGGTGGCAATTTTGCAATTGTTAAAAAGGGTGTTTATACATTATTTTTCTTCATCTTCTCAAATACTGAAATTGCTATCATCAAATACTTCATTACAAAGATGAAATAAAAAAGTATCCTTATATTATAAAAGACTCAATTTGTGTATATTCAATGTGGAGTCTTAATGATGGAGCATTTACAATTCGACTTCAAGATTTGCCCCTCCAGCTGCCTTATCATTGAATCTGCTGGCCTTTTTTCAGTTTTTATGCATTCAATTTGCCGTGTTAATGATCCAGCATTTACCATTTGTCTTTAAGCTAAGCCTTTCAATCTGCCCGATTACACAATGCAAAAGATGATGGCCTTGACTACCATTCAATTACAAACACAAAAAAAGGAATTCAATCAGTCTGGGGGTTTTGCTAATCTCTAGTTTCCTATTTCATTTGATTATTTTAAGGTATCACGTATTTTTTTAGTTTACTTTCACCTACTTAATTCATTCTTCATCATCTCAATCACATTAATTTTTTTTGATGTTTTTTAGGAGAAGGATCTAAACTAAAACCCGATTCGAGTTTCCTCCTGAAACATTAGGTGGTGATATTGATGCTTATGCAAGGTCTATATATATATATTTTTACTAATGTATATAAGGTGTTTGAGGTAATGTCTGAATGAGTTTTTTGTTTTTTCTTGCAGTCGATGACTTTGTGCCCTAAAGTTGCTATTTATTAGACTAATCGGGCTTTATGTCATCCTAAGCGAAAGTATGTACACCTTTTTTAGTTTTCTTTTATATATGCGATTGGTTTTGTTACTACGTTTTTTTTCAAGGAATTGGGTGAGATAAGTATTAAAGTCACTGAAAGAATAATAGCACCTGATTTCGTGACCTATTTGTTCGAAAAAAATAAAGGATTGCCTAAATGTAAATTAGCATATGCTTAAGTATGCTCTCAAATAAGTAATAACCATCCAAGTAAATATGAAAAGTTTTTGGAGTTGCAATAAGAGTTGAAAAGGAAAAGTTATCTTTTAATGTATGCAACAAAAGATTAAAGTACACACAACTCATTCTTAGGAATTCTTGAATGTTGAAAAGAAAAAAGGATTTGTCGATTCGTCATCTCTATGGAGGAAAGCCAGGTTCGGCGAGAACAGCTGGTAACCTTGACACATGTAATTAACATCTTTTGTGCTTAACTAATAGTGGCGAGCTAACATATAGAAAAAATTGTGTCTAATATTTTGTAAGTTATAAACCAGCATAACTAACTGATTTTTATTATGAACTTGCCTATTAGGTGTTTGGCCTGAATAAAAAAGATTTTATCCCTATGGTTATGGACTCGTACATGCCAGCAAAATGGAAAGGCGTCTGCGAGAACGACACTTTAGTACCTTGCAAGAAGTATGTATATTAACTTCTATTATTTCTCAAACTTTATATACTGCATTTGTTGGTCATTGGCTAGCTATTAAAGGGGACAACACTACAACTTACTATTCCTAAAACCCTCTACTTGAAGGTATCTATACCTTGATCAAGTTGTATTAGCTTTTTAATTAGTTCAATGTAAATCCTGCATTAAAGAATTTAAAGAATGGACGTCTAGCAAAAAGGTACAATTTCTTCCATTTTACTTCATTCTGAACTCTGATCTATATTTGTGATTGAGTATGTTTTTAAGGAGTAATCAAAATGGTAAATTTGTTTACAGGCTAAAATGGCAGTAGCTTCATTCCCCAACAATGCAAAGTTGGTTCATCAGCCTCTTGGTGTTGTTCTCATCATTTCATCTTGTATTTCCCATTTGGTATGATTAACTTTATCGCTTTTACATTAGTTGCTTCTGTAGATCAGTAATCAACGTGTAAGCGTACATGTTACTTATGTTTCGTCTGAACCTTTTTAATCATGCTTTATTAAAATATACCTAATATTAGTGCTTTGTCCACCAATAACACGGATATTATTTTTAATGAATGTCCCTTGGTCATCATATTTTGAGTTTTTCTCTACTAGAAATCCCTATAAAAACGCATTATTGCGTATGCAATGTTTCTCCTACCTTTACGTTTGATTTGGAATATATATAAAAAATTTCGCCAATTAATTCAAATGCTTAGTGTTCGTTTCTGAGAGAAAAGGATGAAATCCAATAACGTACGCCAACCGACCTATGCAAGTCCACCCACATACCCATCATGTGAAAGATAAATCAAGCTCACCCAGCAGCCCAATTATCGTCAACAATGTTTAAAGATAAAGATTATCGTTAACCATGGTGGACTTTAGGTTGTCGATATCAGGTCTAGCTGTTAGGATTTATAACCAATTAATCATCCATACAAATATTTGAGTTGCATAATATGTTAAAATTCAGCTTAGTGGTGATTTTATATAATGTTGGAAGTTACTGATTTGGCTTAATATGATGATGAGCAATTTGAATCTATGAAGGAAAATTTTGTAGTTGGGTTCAGCAGATGGTAGTTCTTTTGAAATGTTTCTACAAAGACCTACGTTGGAAACATCGCTTGCGGTACCTGTTTTCGGTCTTTCGTTTAATACGTTCCAACGATGATCAGCAAGAGTTCTGGCATGTTTTTCATCCATTTTGTTCTTCCTTAAACATGTAAAATATATGGTAATTATGGAATTTGATGTTATCAATGGCTTAATCTTGTTTTTAGCCTGAAGCAAATCCGATTCTTGATGTTTGGTGAAATTTGAAGATTGAAATCAGGGAAATCATCAATAAGAAAATTGATATGGCTGAATTGCAGGCCACAAAAGCATCAGCCGAAGACGTGAGAAAGATAAGGGTCGTTACAACCAACAAGCAAGAGTGGTTTTCTATACCGGAATAATGAATAACAAAGACTGGAAAGGTTTTCTTCTGATTTGGCCTACTTTGAGCAAACAACCGTACTTCTTTTTGATCTTCCAAACACTTAATTGTGATCACTTTTTTAATTCCTTATGTATCGTAATAGTTCAATTAATATCCAATTAATACAAATGGTAAGTTTCTCTATCTAGGAACTACTGAAAACCGTATAGATTATCCGACTGATACATGGGGTGACATTGTAGTCGAAGCTGGAAATAATCAAGAATTCCGTTTAAATAACTTGGAAATAGCCCTAAAATAAGACTAAGCAGTGCACAACTTTCATTGAAGCTAAAGTAAGACAATGTGTTAGATGGGCAAATGATGGAGATATATGTTGTTGTGTACATTTGTCAGGTCGATTTTTCGTAAATATACACATTGTGGCAAATGGTTGAGATGCACGAAATGGTTCTCGGGAAACGATTTGAGCAATACCATAAGGTAGGCCAGCACGCTTTTGGCAAAAAACTTGGTCTCTACATTGTGGTTCTACAACAGCTAATTATGGAAGTTGGGGTCAACATTGTCTATATGGTTACTGGAGGACAATCCTTAAAAAAGTTCCACGATTTGGTTTGTAGCTAGCCTTGCAAGGACATTAAGCTCACTTCATCATGATCTTTTCTTCTGTCCATTTTAATCTGTCCCATCAAGTCCCCTTTTTAGCTAAATGTTATGTCATTTGACCTGTTTGAGATTAAAAACAATCCTAATCGAGCCATTCCTTGATAGATGTATATAATTTACTAAATTGACACAATTATGTGATGCAATTACTTTACAATTTCATAGGCTGCTTCTTTGGATAAGGGTGGGCAGCCAAACGTAGATTACTCATACAAAGCTCACTCCACAGCAGGGAGAGTATTCAGTTTCTTTAATGCATTAGGTACCATAGCTTTTGCATACGCTGGCCATAATATAGTATTGGAAATTCAAGCCACTATTCCTTCAACCCCTAAAAAGCCTTGCAAGGATCCAATATGGAAGGGAGTGATGGTTGCCTACATAGTCATCGCCATCTGCTACTTTCCAGTTGCTATTATCGGGTTTTGGATGTATGGAAAAACTGTCTCAGAAAATATCCTGATAAGTTTATACAAGCCCACATGGCTCATTTTTGCAGCTAATTTGTTCATTGTGGTTCATGTTATTGGAAGCTATCAGGTTCAAATACTATTTTTTCACTCGATCGCTACTTACTAATTGTTACCAATATAGTTACTTATGTTTGTTTTCCCTTTAGATAGAAGTCTATTATGATCCTAGGCCTATAAACACAAATACATCTGTACAATAATACATCATGTATCATAAATTTGTACATTATGCCTTGATCATTAAAAAAGAAGTTGGTCTCCTTTTGAGCCATAGAATGTAACTTTGTTATTTATATATCTTCTAAAAACTTGCGATGTAATTTGCAGGTCTCCTTTTGGACCCATAGAAAACTTTGTTATAAGCTTCTCCTTTTGGACCCATAAAAGACCAATCAGCAGCTCCAAACGCCACTTAAATTGCTATGATCAGCCTTTTCTATAATATTGTGTGTTCTTTTGAGGCTTTTGTGTTTGTAATAATGTGATTTACTATATATAGCATGTTAGACTAAGTATATAATAGCAGGCATGTCTTTTTCGTGTTACATGAAAGTATGAAACCTTGAGGTCATCCACAATTGGACGAGGAGGATGGGGCCAATAGTGTCGACAACTTTTATATTTAATAATTTTGAATTGAATTTGTGAACACTCTGTTTCAACCAAAGACAAGCACACACATAAAGTAAACAAACAAAAGTGTACAGACTTACCCAAAACTATAGATCAATATTTTCTTCGTTTATTGCTTTATGATCCATCCAAACTTAAACTACACAATACTATTCTCATTAATTTATATTACTTTACTTGATTCATTTGCTTCAACCAATGAAACTTTGGCCAAAATATGTAGAGGGCATTATAGGCTCATTTTCTATTCATTATGCACATGCTGAAACATGCAAAACAGTGTAGGATTTTCAGTTCTGTGATTAGAGAGGGAGGGGTGGGCATGAATGGAAACAGGTCAAGAGTGATGAAATTTGAATTGTGTGGGTTTAGGTGACACGAACAATACTTTTTTGTCCATCTCAGAACATATATTTGGATAATTAGTGATTGCGTTAGTTAGAGTAATATTCTAGATTTTTTTAACAAACAATTTAGGGTGTATGTTAGGCATTCATTTGACCTGAAACTTATGGTTTAGCCAGTTTGACCCATTTGTTATCATGGACTCAATTTGTATGAAGCTTTCAGCAAGGAAATAAAGAAATTTTAGTTGAGTGTTATATGGTTTAGTTTTGGTTCAGGATTTATCAATATATCAGATTTAAGTATGGGTTCTGTTTGGATCAGGTCTGATAAGAATTCAATGAGTACATGTTTTCCAATGGGTATTACGTCTCTAAGGTTCTATGTTTCAGTAATCTATAAAATTGATATATGCTCAGTTTGGATCAAAGTTTCAGTAAGTATCACTTATTCTTTAGTTTGTAAGAATGATTCAGGTTTTGTAAAAAAGTTTTAGTTAAGTAGATTTAGCGACCTAAGCTTAAGTTTTGATATAAAAGGAAAACACATTGTGGCACAACACAAACACACTTCAGTCGATCTCGAAGGTGCTCTAATTCATCTCTTTAAAATGTTGTTCAAGTGACACATATGCCATAACACACCTGTCTTTGTCAGCAAGATATTGGCATATTTTTATCTTCAAATGTTGTTCGAGTAGACAACATAGTTATGTTTTAACTTATTGTCATACGAAGATTACTCTGGGATGTGGAACCTAACCCGAATTAATAGACGGGCTAATAAAAGCAACAAAAGATGGCAATATGCATAACTTTAGTACAATTGATGAGAAGTTGAAACTATAAGAACTGTAACAAGAGTGTAACAATCAAAATCGCCCACAAACTAAGCCCGATGCAACGCACGGGTGTCGACAAGCCTCGTTGTAGAAAAAAAGATTGTCAACAAAGCGAGTGAGACATGGGATTGTGTGTCGAGTGTTAAAAATGTAAAAGAGAATAAACCCCTTAAGTTTTTTTAACTATTTTTTAAATTTTTATATAATAACACTTTATTTATCAAATATCTAATAATTACATAACGAATTTTTTAATAAAAAATATGCTGCATAAAAAAACCAAATTACGAACAAAATAAACCAAATACTGCTATGCTTTAGACGTGGGGACAATTTTATTAAAAAATGTTGAATTTTAGCATATGTTTATTAGGGAAAAAAGACAAAAAAAAAACCTTTTAAAACACACCCTTAACAAAATTAAATATAAAAAGTACCTCAAATATGATAATTATAAGAAATACCTTAAAGTTTTTTTTTTAAATTAATGAAAGCACGAATTGAGTACACTTTCATTTACCAATGTTCGATGATTCAACCGTTAATTATCAACAAAAACCAAATAAAAATAGCTCCGCCGCAACGCGCGGGCACCATTCTTTCTCGTACTTTTATCAAATGAAATTCATTTGTTAAATTAGGGGGAGGAAAAAACCGAAAATCGAAACCGAACCAAACTGAAACAATCGAATCAAACTAATAAAAGAATCGAATTTGCCAAAACCGAACCGAACTACTAATTCGGTTCTCAGGTTGGATATGGATTTGACAATCTGAACCGAAAATCACGTTTTCATGTTTATATTTACATTTTCTATCAAATTAGGGGTGTTTGTTTCAGCTTATGAAACATAAGTCCATTTGGGCTTATATTTCATAAGCCCTAATTTTTTGGCTTATTTTGAGACTTGTGAGCTTGTATAAATTTATTATAATATGATAAACTAATAAAAGCTCATAAGTCTCAAAATAAGCCAGAAAATTGAAGCTTATGAAATATAAGCCGAAATCAAATTTGATTTGGGCTTATATTTCATAAGCCTCCAGACTCGTAAACGAAAAAAATTATTGACAAAAGTGATGACTGTATTCAGATGAAAAAAATACCCAGCTACCATGAGACCCAACACATAAGCCATATAAAAAAAATAACTATTAAACAAGTAGACTGAAAAAATAAACCCGTACAACAAGAAAAAAAAAATGTTAACACAAAAGACAAGAGACCCCTACCCATAACACATATAAAAAACAAACTATTATAACATGAGACCGAAAAAAAAAAACTCGTACAAAAATAAAAAAAAAAATAAAATTTTAACAGACAAAAAAAAACCGCCGCAATTCAGATAAAAAAAATACTCGAGGACATGAGGCCCAACACATAAGCCCATATAAAAAGGAAACTATAAACATGAACCGAAAAATAAAAACCCGTACAAAGAAAAAATAGTACGCCTTTTTTATATAATAAACTTTAATTATCAAATATATACCACGTATCTACCTATTCATTCAGATAAATAAATACCCGCCGTAAGTATATTCGTCATTGCGAACGAAACGAGCAATTATTGGCAATGTTTTTATATACCACGATTTTTATAAAAAAAATTTTGAAAGTTAAATAAATATAGAAAACAAAATTACAAAACGTAACCATGGCTTTTAAGATTTACGTTTTTTTAAAATATAACACATAACTAATCTGAGTCATACCGGAACCATAAAAAAAAATGACCCAACCAATACCCACGGGAAAGACTTCGAATGCCCAAACAAAACAAGCCCAATATTCAAAAGAAAAAAATCATATTATTAAACATAAAAACGAAAAAATAAACCCGCGCAAAATTAAAAATAAAAAATAAAAATTTAATAGGGCCCGCAACAACACGCGAAAACTTTACTTATCAAATATATAACATATATCTACCTATTCATTCAGATAAAAAATACCCGCGTAAAGATCTTCGCATTGCGAACAAAACGAGTCCAATATTGCAATGCTCTGATATGCGCACGATTTTATAAAAAATGTTGAAGTTTAATATAAATAGAAAAATAATAATTACAAAACGTACCCTCGGCTTCTAACTATTTACGTTTTTTTATATATAACACATATCTATCGAGTCATTCCGACCAAAAAATACCCACGGAAAGATCTTTGAATTGCGAAAAAACGAGTCCAATATTGCATAAAAAAATCAAAGATAATTAACATGAATGACCGAAAAAATAAGACCCGCGCAAACTTAAAAATAAAAAATAAAAATTAAAATAATGGCTCGCACATCAATACCGAAAAATTAACGCCCCGCAGCAACGCGCGGGTAATTTTGCTTGTTTATTATAATATGATAAACTAATAAAAGCTCATAAGTCTCAAAATAAGCCAGAAAATTGAAGCTTATGAAATATAAGCCAAAATCAAATTTGATTTGGGCTTATATTTCATACTCCCCAATTTTTTGGCTTATTTTGAGACTTGGGGGCTTATATAGGTTTATTATGATATAATAAATTTATATAAGCCTCTAAGTCTCAAAATATACCAGAAAATTGGGGCTTATGAAATATAAGCCCAAATAGGCTTATGTTTCATAAGCCGAAACAAACACCCCCCTTATATGACACACACATACACTTTAAACATGGTAATAGAGTTGAGTATATGAATGGCTGTGGTTCAAAAACGAGCAATATTTTAGGTAAAAGATTATTATACTTGATAAATAGATTACTCCAAAACAAGCTATTTGGCCTCCGCCTAAGACTATCTCCTAGTCTTATTGTTGTTGAAATTATGATCTATTGCTCCTCCATACATGTTATGTGACTGCGTGTAGATATGTGTCAGTGTGTAGAGTCTTCTAAATCTTTGTTACTGTCGGCAAAGATAAACGAAAGACAAAAATGGATCACATTGGACCAAACAAAACAGAAACTGGACCAAAGTGATCTGGCCTAAAAAAGCCCAAGACCAAAACGACAGAGGTCGGTGTCGTTTTTGTAATGTTCTTTAGTATAGTTTCTAACAAGCATAGATTGCCAGCGCGTTGCTGCGGTCACAGGTTGTTTTTCTTTATCATAGATGGGGTGTTTTTTTTTAAATGGGTATCGGTAAGATTTCAAGTTTTATAAGGTGTGGTTTGCGTGTGCTAATTTTGTAAACGTTACCCCCCCCCCCCCCCCCCCCCCCCCCCCGTCTCATATTAAATGTCACTATTGTCTGTTGCTGTCTTTCCACCTTTTCAACCTTTGACTCCTTATAATATATATTTGTTTGTGTTATGTGATAACTTGATGATAGTTACGACCAATCAAAAACATACATTTAAAACATCCATCCTATTCATATATCTTGCATTTCAAGTATCACTTAAAACAAACAACAAATCTTATCATGGTCAAAGGATGTATAAAAGAAAGACTTCAAAAAGTCAAATCGGGGATTTAATATGGGACAGAGTGAGTATATGTTTAAAGGTTGTTTTTTTTTTTTGCTATTTGAGTTTTTTTTAATATAATTTTATGAGATTTGGGTAAATATGTGTTAAGCATGATTGTCCGCGCATTGATGCGAGGGTTAATTTTTTTTTTTTATTTTTTTTTTTATTTTGTGCGGCTTTATTATTTCGGTCTCGTGTTTAATAGTTTTTTTATATGGGCTTATGTGTTACGCGTCATGTCGTGGGTATTTTTTTATCTGAATAAATCAATACTTTTGTAATTTTTTTTCTTATTTTGTGCCGAGCAAGTTTTTATTATTTTTATTTTGTGCAATAGTATCTTTTTTTTATATGGGCTTATGTGTTTGGTCTCATGTCGCGGATATTTTTTGATCTGAATAAATAAGTACTTTTGTAATTTTGTTTCCTATTTTATGTCGAACAATTTTTTTTTTAAAGTTGCTTAGTTAAAGAAAAAGAAAAAAAAAATGTCAAATAGGCCGGCCCAAAGTGGAAGCCCGATGAGCCCGGTTACTGTAGCACCATGTCAAAACGACATAGTTTTAACTGAAATATAGTATATGTATATAACAAGCAAGATTACCCGCACATTGCTGCGGGCGTTAATTTTTCGCGCGTTGTTGCGGGGTATTAATTTTTTATTCATTTATTTATTTATTTATTTTGTGCGGGTTTATTTTTTCGGCCTCATGTTTAATAGTGCGGGTTTATTTTTTTTTGCGCTCTCTTGATGCGGGGACTTGTGGTAATAGCCCGGAGTCGCGCGAGTTAATTTTTAGTGCGTTCTGTGTGAGACTGAAGTCATTAACTTTTTTTTAAGTTTTTTTTTTTTATTTTCGTGCGCGGAGCTTATCCTTTTTATTTTTTTGTCGGTTCTCAATTTTTTAAATTTTACGTGCGACGTTCATTTTTTTAGTTATCATGTTTATTAGTTTGTTTTTTTTTTTTTTTTTTTTTTTTTTTTTCTTTATATGAGGTTATGGTTCTGCGCGTTGTTTGCGGGGAGTTTAAAATTTTATTTTTAATTTTTTTTTCTTCATTTTTTATTTTTTTGCAATTTATTTGTTTTGGGTATTCATGTCCTTATCCTATTATCAGCGTAAAATGACACCGTTTAATGCAATTTAGAATTGTACATTTGTGACCCTGTCGATTATTTTAAAGTTATTAGGTATCGAAAATGTTTCCGCGGAAATTTTTTTATCTGAATGAGTCGGTACTTTTGTAACATTTTTTTGTCCCCATATTTTGTCACAACAATTTTTTTTAATAAAAAATTAATAAAACCAATTGGACCGGCCCAAAATTTAGGCTAATTTTTTGGGCTTCTTTTTGGCCCAGCACTGTAGCAACTACAGTGCTTAAGTTGAACAGTGAAATTAGGCAGAAGAATACGACGACGTATTACTTCTCAAATGTGTAATACAAGCAAAAGAACCCGCGCGTTGCGGCGGGGCTAATTTTTTCCCGAATAATTTTTTTTACGTTTCGGGGGTTTTTTTTTTTTGGCGATGCGTTATGGCGGGGCTAATTTTTAATATTTTCTTTTTTTGTATGATTCGGGGAAAAAAAATTTGCGTTGGGACGGGCTAATTTTTTCCCGAATATTTTCTTTTTTTTGGGACGGCTTCTTTTTTTTGAAATTTCTTTACGGGAATTTTCTGTGTAAGAAAATAGTAAATAGTTAATAAGGTCGGTGAGTCCGGTTTTTTCTTTTCCTTTTTCTTGCTTTAGGCCAGTTTTAGGCTATCTTTTGGGGTTGTTTTGTTTTTGCTAATTTCTTTCATGGATATTTCCTTTTTTTGTACGATTCGGGAAATATTTTTTTTGCTGTTGGGACGGCGCCATGTTAATTTTTACGAATATTTTCTTTTTTTCGGGTCGGGTACGATATCTTTTTTTGGGCCGCTTGAAATGTTAAAATCAGTTGAGATTACATTAAAACTTGTAGTGTTTTCTTATTTAAATTTTTCTACGGGATTTGCTTCGTTTAAGGAAAAATCGTAAAGAGTTAAATGGTTGAGGGACCAGTTTTGTTAATTTTTGTTTTCTTTGGGCCTGTCAATTTCATGGCTAATTTCGGGGCTAGCTTTTTCTTTGTTTTGCCACATTTTTTACGCGTTGGGCCTGATTTTGGGCACATTTGTAATGCGTATTTCTAGGCTGCGGTTGTAGTACTTAATGTGTTCTTTTAGTTACCAAATTTGTTTTATATGGCTGATGTGTTGGGCCTAATGTTTAAGTGTTGGTTTTTTAAAATAATGGGTTGCCTACGTTTGGACCATATCGATTATTTTAAAGTAATATAATGGGTTGTACGTTTGTGACCATATCGATTATTTTAAAGTTATTAGGTATCGAAAATGTTTCCGTGGGTATTTTTTTTATCTGGATAAATCGAAACTTTTGTAATATTTTTTTTCCTCCTACTTTGTGCATACAAATTTTTTTAAAAAAAAAAAACCAAAATCGGGCTGGCCCAAAATGGGAGCCCGATACTGTAGTACCGTGGCCCACTGTCAAAACGACAGTGGATTAGTCGGTGAATGTGTATATTTATAATATAACAAGCAGAATTACCCGCGCGTTGCTGCGGGACGTTAATTTTTCGCGTGTTGTTGTGGGCCATTTTTATTTTTTATTTTTCAATTTTGTGTGGGTTAATTTTTTCGGGCTCATGTTTAATAATTTGTTTTTTTTCTTATATGAATATATGTGTTGGGCCTCATGTTTAATGGTTTTTTTTGCTATACGGTTTTTTTAAATATAATTTTATTGGATTTGGGTAAATATGTGTTATATAATTGGGCTTCTGGATTTTAGTGGCGTAAAATGACACCGTTTAATGCAATATAAAGATGTATGTTTGTGACCATGTCGATTATTTTAAAGTTATTAGGTATCGAAAATGTTTTTGCGGGTATTTTTTTTTATCTGAACAAATCGGTACTTTTGTAATTTTTTTTCTTTCCCCTATTTTGTGCCAACAAATTAATTTATTTTTTTTGGACAGGCCCAAAGTGGGAGCCCAAGAAAAGGCTACTGTAGCGACAACTGTAGCAAGTCCTCAATTTTTTTATCTGAATGAATCGGTAGGTATGTGTTATATATTTGACAAATAAAATTTATTATATAAGAAAGTCATAAATAGTTAAAAGTTGAGGGTACGTTTTGTAATTTTTTTTTTTAATTTATATTAAACTTCAACATTTTTTATAGAAGCGTGCGTACGTCATAAGCATTTCAATATTTGGCTCGTTTTGTTCGCAATTCAAAGATCTTTCCGATGATATTTTTTTATCTGAATGAATCAGTAGATATGTGCTATATATTTGATAAATACAGTTTATTATATAAAAAAGTCGTAAATATTTAAAAGTTGAGGGTCCTTTTTGTAAATGGGCCGAAAAAGTTTTTTTTTTATGTTGGGCCGCGTTTTGGGCTGTCGTTTTCGGCCCAAGCCGAAACGACGTCGTATCAAACGAGAATTGAGTATAATCAAATGTTTTTATTCCATTCGTGTTGATTTTGGAAAGTATGGCTGAAACTACAACTACAAAATTTGTCACCTCAAAGTAAATATGTAAACCATTCTAATACGCTCAAATAGGTGATGGCGCACTTCTCCCTATTTGGCGACTCATTTTTTGGCAGTCTTTATCGTTAGTGATCGACACAACAATGAGACTAGGAGATAGCCTTAGGCAGAGGCCAAATAGCTTGTTTTGGAGTATGGCTGAGCAAACTAAACCGAAAACCGACCCGACCCGACAAACCGAGCCGAACCGAGCCAAACCGAGCCGAACCGAGCCAAACCGAGCCGAACCGAGCTTATTCGGTTCGGTTTTCGGTTTTGGATATATATTCCGGTTTTGTCGGTTCGGTTCGGTTTAGGTTCGGTTCGGCTCAAACCCGACACTTAATCGGTTTCGACCTTATGATTTACGACCACTGTCAATCGAGTGATTCTTTAGTTTCACTCGTTTGGTGGCATAGAGCACCATACATTGTGCACAATTAACTTTGTGATGTATGTTTGTATATAAGTGCGATATTTTTATGTTTTTGGTTTGATTGTCATCACTGCGATTGTTTGATGGTTGGTTTGGTAAAAAAGAAATAAATACTCATGTGTGGTTGGTGTAAGCATTATATCCGTTCTTATATTTATTACTACCATTTTGTTGATTCAAAATGTGTAGTGTGTTTAAAAAAGAGTAAACATTATTTTTGCTCTATGTATTTTTTCTCCAGTCTTATTTTGCAGTCTCTGGTGATAACAAAACGGATTGAGATCCCCTCATTTTCTAATCTCTAATGTTCTTCTCATGTTGACATGTTGTGAGAGGGAGCAATTTAATAGGTTACATATTTTACTTAATTATGGCCCCACTATTTAATTTTCTTTTATTTGATTGGTTCAACATTACAAAACATGAGGGACAAACATTAGAGGATCATAATCCTAAAAAACCCCATTATACATAATGTACAACTCATTATGAATACTATTTTAAATTTTTTAGTTATGCAGAATCAATATACATGAAATAGTATATTACGCATAGTGAGCATTATGAAAAAGTAAATGTTATGCAGAATCAATATACATGAAAAAGTAAATGTTATGCATAATGAGTTTTTTTTATCGAAATAGTACAAAGAGCATTATTGGTGTTTACCCTTTAAAAAAGTTTTATCTTGTTTAGAGACGAACCCAAAAACAAAAGTCACTAAGTTCATTTATAAAAACTAGTTGGATACTCGCGTATAGCGGGGAGATAAATATTGTTAACCCAATTCTCTTTGCAATTCTCTACATACTTAGTAAATCTGTTTCGCAACACTTCGAATATATATGTGTTCGTTTCAAAAACAAAAGTCACTAAGTTCATTTATAAAAACTAGTTGGATACTCGCGTATAGCAGGGAGATAAATATTGTTAACCCAACTATTTTTGCAATTCCCTACATACTTAGTAAATCTGTTTCGCAACACTTTGAATGTATATGTGTTTGTTGGATTAGAATCCTCTAAAGTTGAGTCAAACATGATATATGATGTTCAACAATCACAAATAAGTTAAATGTATAAAACATTTCTTTTTAATAAAAATAAAAGGCCCACTTGTTTATTTAGACTCGCAAGAAACTCAACATGATGTATCATGTTTGACCACAACTTGAGAGGATCTTTTTTCGTGTTCGTTGTATGTGTTTGTTTGGGTTTTTCGTAGTTAGCCAGTAACACTATATAACATCATCATTCTCGCATGTAAAAGGACTCTCACACTCTCTTACTCAACAAATAATCTCTTCAAAAGTATATAATTTTTACGAATCAAATTTATATTCAAATTAAGGTTAAAGTTGTAAAAATTTTGAATCAAAATAAAATAAACCGACTAAAAATGTAAAAAAAAAGTAACTAAAAATTCATAAAAATATATCAAAATGAATGCTAAATTAATAAAAAAAATATAAAATTAAATCACAAAAAATACATAGAATGAGATGAATGATCATGCTTTATATAAGGGGGAATTGCATATATACCCAAATCACAAGTTTTTAATGCATGATGTATAATACAAGTTGAGCATGTTTCGGGTATATATGCAAATATGCAAGTTTTAGTAGGGATATATGCAATTGCCCCTTATATAATAGTATAGACACCTTAAGAATATATATATATATATATATATATATATATATATATATATATAGGGAAGGGATCAAGTGAGAAGAAAAAAT
>BQNB010051620.1:3880-19583 GCA_026074375.1 Tanacetum coccineum | reverse complement strand
GTGATACATGTTTTTATCCTATACATGTTGTAATCGCACACTTCTGAGACCAGGACCACTGTCTCATACTCATATCATATACAAGCAAAGTTGTTCCTCCATAACTTTGGATATATATCAGATCACCACCCCCGCTGCTAGCAAATACATCATCCAATTCCCCAAACCCATGAGCATACTTGTAGGGCATTCTGGTAATTTCAGTCCACTCCCTTCCGTCAAGAAACTAGATACCAATTCCCTTTATTACCCCTGGCCTGTTAGGTCTTCCCATACCTCCAACAAACACTAACTTTCATTGGACTTCCATTAGCCTCCCGCAAGTAAGCGCACACAGTGCTGGAATTACTGATTCGTCCCTTAAAACCCCAACTGAAGCTTCAGTATCATCAAGATTGTAACTTATCAACCCATGAAAGTTTTGATGTTTGTTTGGGCGTGTACAGAAGACCAAAATGTACAAAATATTATTACATATGGCACTAACGTCCCCCGGTCTCCACCCTTGCATAGAACTCAGCACAGGAGGTAACCACGTCTTTTCTATTAAATTGTATATGTCAATAGAAACGTTCCATAAAAAGAAATCTTCAGAAGCTTGCATTGACCGAATGACAGAGATGGTGTATTTTGACTTTGAATGGTCAACAGAGAACGCCAAGGCATTGTACACTGGGAAACCTAGACTTGGTGGGGGTACTGAGAGTTTCGTATTCCCGAGTTATGGGATTACAAATGTACATTTCTTTGTTGGTTTCATTATTCATGAAGCAATCAAGCCTACATGATGGTGCGATGTTCCATGTTTGGTGAACCATACGCAGCACGTCCATTGTTTTTAAGAAATAGCATAAATTAGAACAAGAGCAAATGCTGACATAAGGGTCGAGCTCGTGAACATGAAATACCATCTTTTTTCAGACAAAAATATGGCATCTTTTAAGGTGAATTGTCTTGAGTGGATAATTTGATTCCATTTTTTACTCACACAAGTGGCTTTAAATATGACAGATAATGGGAGACAAGATAGGATTCTTTCATGCATCTCGTCTGGGAGGATATCAATCGAGATCGGTGGCTCTTCTTGATTGTTAACGGTCTCGATGAGTTCCACGTTCGGAAGGAAAACTCCAGTTCCCTTACAGTTAGTATCAGGCTCATCATCAGACCATGAAGCTCCCTCCACATATATATTGAAAGAGTCCTGTGAAATAACAGAGATCTTGTAAGTAAGCAAATAAACTTTGTTGTACTTAAGATTTAAATTGAGATGTTTGACGTGACATAACATGTATTAGAGTCGTTAATGTAACATCCACAATAATAGTTGCAGAAAACGAACACACATCACTCATGTGGCTCATCAACTTGAGTGTTGTCAGGGCTCTTATGTAATACGGTTGTCGCATATATAGGTAAAATTCATACAAAAACTATGTAACACAAGGAATACGAGATCCTAGATTTGTAAATGTGTTGTAACCGTTGCCTAACGCCTCAACGATTATTAAAACATTTGTATTGTTTGTTACCATCTAGTATTATTATTAAGTATTCAATATGAAACTTTACCCAGAACTTTAATTCGGTTCTTTTGAGAGTTCTTGTTCAAGACTTGACGTCACAATAATATTTAATCCTATTAACATGTTTTGAAACCTAGAACCTTTCATTTCTATTTGATCCACATCCACTTCTAAGGGAGGACTAAAAAGCCATTTATACTTACGAATCCCATTAACCCTACTGATACTTCCCATCAACCCTTGAATAAGTGTTCACGACTTACCAGTCTGAAACATAATGCAGACAATAACTCACTCACTCACAATATACTAGTTTAACATGGTCCATCAAATAAGGATACTTGAAAAAAAGCTACTGCACATTTAGGGGGTGTTTAATGTAACTTATACTGCCGATTAATGGGCTTATAACGCTTATTTCTATATGGAAAAGCTTATAAGCTCAGTTTTTCGGCTTATAAGCTTTTCCAAATCAAAAAAAGCCCATAAGTTCGCCAAATAAGCTAACCCAAACACCCCCTAAATTGATAAAGCATTTAATATGTAATTATGCTAGGACACATCGAGACCTGAACACAGACACTTGATTAAGTATTTGGCCAAAAAAATATCAGCTGTAGTTACTTGAAACAAATTGGGAGATGGGATCGTCACTGATTCTAAGTCGGTCTTGAACAGGGGAAAATGTCTATTTACTTTATGGTTCAACGAAGAACCAACCTTTCCCTCATGTAATGAATTAGGATTTCGGTAAATCATGAATAACCACTCCCTTAGTCCCAAAAAAATGTCCACATATTTATTTCTGTTTGTCCCAAAATAAACGTTCAGCTACATATATTTACCAAGTTTCCCATTCCTACCCTTACTTATACTCACTCGCAAAAATGCATTAGTTGTAAGGTGGCGTTTGAATTTGACTTAATTTGAAGAAAGAAAAACCAAATTCACAAAGTCATATGAAAATTGTTTGTTTATCGCTTAATAGAGAAGAATGACCGAAAATATAAAGTGATAAAACATAGGGTGTCTGAAACTCTGAATTAAGTCGACTCTTATTTAAACATGACTTAATAAAAAATTTACACAAACAAGGCTTTAAGTATAGAAATGTGTGTGTTTTAAACGGACAATTTTAACATTTGACTAAGGGGGTGTTTGTTTCGGCTTATATAGCCGGCTTATGGCTTATTTGGTTATGGACATATGTTTCGGGGGTGTTTGTTTCGGCTTATATGTGGGCTTACGAGCTTATTTGATTTCGGCTTATATTTCATAAGCCTCAATTTTCTGGCTTATTTTGAGACTTATGGGCTTATTTATATAAGTTTATCATATCGTGATAAACTTATATAAACCCACAAGTCTCAAAATAAGCCGGAAAATTGGGGCTTATGTAATATAAGCCGAAATCAAATAAGCTCATAAGCCCACATATAAGCCGAAACAAAACACCCCCTTCATAAGCTCACTTTTTGTGGCTTATTTTGAAACTTTTGGCGTATATAAGTTCATTGTGTTATAATAAACTTATATAAGCCGAAAAGTTTCAAAATAATACCCAATCAGCCTAAAACCAAATCCCAAACACCCCAGAAAATCATAACCCTTATTCAATACTAAAACTAAACACCTAAATATGTAAACCCTTAACAAAACTATAAAAACATAACACAAAAACAACAAACATCAATCAATGAATAAACAAAAAAAATTGCAAAATCTAATAAGAAGAAAAGAAGGGATTTATTATTATTCATACCATTTTAAGGAGATGAAGAACAGTTGTCCAAACTTTTAAAAACCCACAATGTATTCTTCATTTCTTTATAAAACAAATATTTTAATAAAAGGGGCCAAATGAATAGATCCCAAAAACTTTATTCATTTTGGGGGTTTGCCTGTTTGTAAAGAACAGGACAAAGATTGAATGGCGGTTCAGGATTGGTTGGATGTTGGCCACGTGGATAAAGGTGTTCGACACTAGACAAAAATGTTTATTCGTTAGAGGAAAATAGCTCTCGTTGGTTTCAAGGTGGCATCCAAATTAACTCAACACCGCTAAGTTAAGTTGGTTGGTGCATGATGCTCTGAACGAGTAGTTAGTTGTGTTTTTTGTATTTTTCTTTTAGTTACGAAGGGAGTCAGACATTATCAAATGAAATATTATTTAGGATGGTGAGATTGCCTTTAAGAAAGTCCACACATATGACAACGTAGTTGATCCATTTACGAAGCCAATGCCATATACCAAGCATTTTGAACATGCTATGGGGATTGGAGTCCGTCCTACTAGTAGTCTCATGTAGATCTGTGATGTATTATTTAGTATTTGAATAAAAGGATGTTAAACAATTGTTACTTTTTAATGAACTAATATACGTGGTATAATTGTTTTCATTTTATAATAATTGTGTCATATATTTGCATGTTTAAATTCATGAATGACTTGTTGCATTCTAAATTATATCCAAGGTTGCAAAAATCGTTAGGCGCTAGCTAGGCGGTCGGGTACCGCTTAGCGATTAATCGGTTAGGCGGGGATTAATCGGATTGGACTTTTTATATTAAAATTATAATATTTTGAAAATATATGTCCGATTTGCCATATTTAGCCATTTTTTGTCCGATTTGACCGATTTATCCCCGATTTGGTCGATTTCTATCCGTAACCGAGTTGGCCGATTTAGCCAATTTCGATTTAGCCGATTTTTGTCCGATTTATGCCCGATTTGGCCGATTTTTATCTGGTTAATCGGTATGTTGACCGATTTTTGACCAAACTGATTAATAAGGCCGATTAGTGAAAATCAAGGCGGTTAATCCCCGCCTAGCGCTTAGGCGCCGATTAATCGGCCCCCTAGACTAATTTTTGCAACACTGATTATATCCATTGTCAGTTAACAATATGAGAATATTGTTAAGATAAGACAAATGTGAGCGATTGACCTTATTCTGTTGAATATATAAAGATGTGTCTGCCAAACTCATATGGTATTCAATGTGGTTGAATATCGGATACCCCACCTTGTGTGAATCACTTTATGGCGTTATTAAGTGAGTTACACATATGATGTGAAAACTAGAAGGGGGTTGAATAGTTTCCGTCTTTAAAAATTTTAATCAAAAACATCAGGTTGATTATTTTCAAGATCTATAGTAAGAAAGATGTAAATAATTAAGTTAGTATGGCAAATAATAATAAAGGATATGAGACAATGATATTTATAGTGGTTCGGTTACAAGGTCTCCTACCTTGCCTACTCCACTCCTCGAGTCACCTACTCGAGAGTTCGAATCCACTAGACACCAAAGCTCCTTTAACCGGCGGAGAAGCCTCACAACGTCGCTTACACCATTTAACAGTACTACGTTAAATACCAGATTCTTTATATGGTATAATCACACCAACACCTATTTACCCTTTCCATAATACCAAGGTATATATGCTCCAACAAGTAGGAACATGATACCTTTGCACAACTTGCCCTCTACTAGGTACCAAGTGATTCACCATGATCCACAACTATTTTACACAACATTTTCTTAAATAATCCTATCACTCTATGATATACATTTTGATCGAATATAATGAATGATACTTCAAGATCAATGAGTAGATCTTATTGACTTGAGAAACTGTTCCTTGACATAAGCTTGGAGAGTTAATCTCATGAACAAAAGCTGATAGAACTTCTTCTATTAAAAAATCTATCAAAACACTAAAACAAAAGTGAGCATGAATATATAGATCAGTGGGAAACTGAAAAAGGAAGAAAGAAACTATCAAAAATTGACCATGAAATAAGTGAAAATGGGCTGGTATTTATAGACTCTAATTTTACTGTTCACTTAGCGCGGTTTCTCTGCCAGGTTCTGTTTTGAGGAACAGGAACCGCTATGTCTAATGAACAGAACCAGCGTACAATAATTAAATCCGAATTTTGATTTACAAGATCTTAAGAGATCATGTGTGATCTTGTGAGATCATGTTCAGATTTGGAGAGAAAGATATGTTAACTAAGGTGTGAGTATGTTTGAAGATTTTAATGTATATTTTTATTCTAAATGTGTTTTGACTCTTTGTTCTAAGATGTGACTATGTTTGAAGTTATGAAGGATGGTTTGATAAATAGACGAGTTAGATAAGCTATTGGTTTAGGACTAATGAATTTCATTTCCACTCTTGATGAGTTTATGTTTTGTCATTAACAAAACAAAGACAGATCGTAAAATATAAATAAACATTTTTATGGTTTATTTGTATTAACAATCTCCTCCTTTTTGTTGATGACAAAACATAAACTTATTTGAAGTAAACAATAAAATTTATAAGATCCTAAATTGGAGCTTTTTACTTCCTTCTCCCTCTTTTTGTCGAAACAAAAAAAAAAAAAAATAACAAAAAAAAAAAAAAAAAATAAAAAAAAAATAAAAAAAAAAAAAAAAGAAAAAAAAAAATATAAAAAAAAAAAAAAAAAGAAACCAAACAGAGCGTCGAATAAAACGACTTGGTGAATGCAATGAAATAAAATGCTATATGTAATAGATCGTGGATTCCTAAAAGGAATCAAATGCATGAGTGTAATGAGGCGACAACCCAAATGAATGCTTTCGTATGACGACACTTTCTAAAGACCTACATGAAAAGGTGTTAGTAGAGAAGCATGTATAATATTAGAATGCTATATGAAGGATGGTCCGATAATTATCAGAATAAAGATTGACTCATGGAGAGATTATTCAAAGCTCCCCCTTGACGGGTGCGCCCCTTAAATGGGATCGTCAAGTGATTGAAATGATGTTAGATTATAGAATATGCTCCCCCTAAGTAGATGAAACCTGTAGAAACAAATTAGTGAAATAAAAAGATTTGGATGGAGTCTGGGAGGCCGATTCCGGCGGTTCTGTTCACAGAACAGAACCGGCTTTATAGCCGAACCGAACCGGCAGACCTGCACACACAAAGTTAGCACAGACAAAGATTTGGCGGGAAGCACTTAAGTTTGAATATAATTATGAGTTAAGAGCAAGACATTTTAACAAGCAAATGGAGCAATGATTCAACATATCCCCAATAATTTACCAAATATTCCCAATCAAACATAGAAAACATCATGTGATAAACAAAAGATCAAGATCAAACACAACTTAATAATAAAGATTTAGGATACAAATCATGAAGTAAAACAATTTGACAAAAGTAAACTAAAACTAAAATCATGATTTAGTAATCTAATTTCCTAACGCGTTCTAAAACTTAAAGGCACTTGATCTTGTTCATCATTATCTTATGGAAGTTGGTTTGAGAGATGGTTCAAGCGGTCAAGGATGTGATTCAACATGAACCTCATTTTATCTTGGAAATTGTTCACAATGGTTTCAGTTCTTTGGCAATGAGGACATGTGTGAGCTTGAGGTCTAGGAGGGTTCTCAATCCAAAGAGATTGATCAAGAGGAACGAAGATGCTTAACGGAGGGAGTGATGATCTAAAGGGTGGTATTTGAGTTGAGGTAGAGGTGGGATAAAATGGTGGTGGCATTGGTAAGTTGGTGATGGAAGTAGGAGGGATGAGGCTTTCTTGCACATGTTGCGCGTTTTGGATAGCTTCTTGGATGTTTCGTTCAAGGGTGTGAAGTTGGTTAAGTTCTTGGTGTATTTGGTCTCTAGTCATGGATGGTTCGGGTTGAGCACTCAACCTACTCCTGGAGAGGTTGATAGGTGGGAAGGATGGTTCATTGTCCATTGGTGATGGTTGAGGGAGTGTTTGGGACAAGACTTATGGCAATGGATTTGAACTTCTTGGTGGTATGTCACTCAAACAAGATAGGTAGGGATGAGATTCTAATGGTGAGGATGGTGGAGTAGAGAAGGTTAAGGCTCTAGGTGCCACTAGTGAGGTGAGCGGTTCTTGAGCAAGGGTTGTTTGGATGGTGGTTGATGGTGGAAAGGTGAGAGCTAGGCTAGTGTCCAATGTGGTTGCAATGGTTGTGTTGTTGTTGTTGGGGGGTTGAGAAGTATTGGTGAGGTGGTTTTGGATGGGTGAACTCTCATTAGACGAGATTTCAATGAAATCGGTTCTAGGCATTTTCTTTGGGGGATTTTGAGTTGAGGAGTTAGCACTTGAGGCCATAGAGTATGGTGATCAAGATAATGAAATGAGGGATATGATCTGCAGGTTTTAGTGTGTTATGATGATGACCAAAGATCTCTAAATTTATACTAAAAGGCCATGCAAAACATTAAATGCTTAAACCACCAGATTTTTTCTAAACACAATCATTTAGGATGATTTTTAGGTCAAACAAGAAGAGATCAGCTTAAGGCTATTGCAACTAACATATTTATGAGTTTAGTTCAAAAATCCAACATCTCAAAACGAGGAAAAGCCTACTGTAGAATCGGCATTGCCGGTTCCTTTGGTCCTAATGGAACCGGCTTGCTGCAAATGGAACCGGCTGTGCCAGCAAGGCTTCACTAATTTTTTGTTTTTCTACTAGTGTCCATATTACGATACTATTCCTGCTTTTTCTATTCATTAGTGGTCTTAATGTAAGTGCTATATGATCCTAGGGGATACTAGGGGATCATAATGTTCCAACTTAGATTGATCTTGTTAATCCAAACACTCATTAAAATAGAGGGAATGGTATGTGAATTATAGAAAAATCATATAAAAACCTTATTAAGCTTAATGAGAATTCTAATAGTTCTAAAATATGTTCAATAAGAAACTTGATTTAAAGAGACAAACTTCATACAATAATTAGTCATGAGATTACAAAAAAAATGAAAGACAACCAAACACGCCATTATGATTATCTAACACATCTTCCATGAGAATATTAGTCTTCATCTTCAGGATATGAGTAGAGATGATTGGTATGGTCCAAAGGCAACAAAATGTGAGGAATGGGAAAGTATTTAGGTTTTATGAGTTCAAGATTCATAAGAGTGAGATGTTTAAAAAGACGAGTAAGTAGCATTCCATATGGCAAGGGACATTCGAGGGAATTTTTAATGAGGGAGATTCTTTTTGCCAGATTGTAGGTGAAGTTGTATGGCCTACGATTTAGGATACAGTAAATCATGTGACATGAAGAAGCTAAGACATATTGTGAATTTGTTTCTTCTCCTATGGCATTACATTCTATAATTTCATTCCAAAATCTAAACTCTCTTCGGAGTTCATTTTTGCGGATTCTGAGGGGATCCTCAGTGATTCCATTAATAGTGATATCACTGATAATTTCATTTGGTGTAGGAATGAGGCTTTGATAGAGATATGTTTCTTCAGGAAATCTATTTAAGGACTCGAGAGAGTATTCGTTAGAATATGCGCAATCTCCTTGTAGTGGGGTTTGAAGAATATGAGCGAGATATTCGAGAGGGATGATAAATTATTTGTTTAGGCTCCAAAATCAAAAACGAATATTTCTTTCCTCGTCTCTTAAGATTTCGGCCGATGAGAAAAGTTCGAGCAAGAATCTAGGATGAATATCCTCGTCAACATCGCATAGACATTGAAGACGGATGTCGGAGAATTTTGATTTAAGGTTAGAGTGTTGAACGAATCCTGGATGCATTGTTCGACCCTCATGAATGGTTCTATTTTCTAAATCACGGATGATAGGTTTTAGGTACAATGGGATGTATTTTTCTTTTGAGATTTTAGGAATGTATGATTTAGTGAGTTCTAGTTCTTCTCGAGACATAATGACACCTAGCAAAATAGAGAGAACGAAAAGAAAACTTAAAGAGAGATCTGAATCTAGTTTTACACATCTTTATAGTTATGAAAAAAAAATTAAAATCCCCTTTCTTTAATTCTTAAAGGAGATTTAAAAAAAATTAAAAAATTAATTAAGGAGGGACAACACCTAGAATCATTTGAATGGGGAATTTGATCACAAATCTCAAGAACCCCTAAAATGATTTTAGTGTTTGATGCTTAAATTAAAATGAACGAGATGATATAGGAATTATAGACTTACAAGCAATCGATTCGTGAGAAGAAAAGGATGAATTTGTCAAAGTAAGTTGTTTTTTTATCTTGACTTATGAGTACCAGGTTTAGAGATTCGAGAATGAAAGGAAATGGGAGGATGAATTCGGGTCAGAAGAGATGGCTATTTGTTTTATCAGGTTGTCGGTTCTGCCGGTTTTGTTAGGCATAGAGAACCGGCTTTGTCGAACAATGGAGCCGGCAAAAGATGTATATATTTTTCTGATTTTGTTATGAGAGGAACGGATGGAGAACGAAGAGAGATTTGGTACATAAATTTCTGCGAGCGAGAAGGGAATGCACTGAAAGAAAAAAAATTATGTTTATTTGAAGAGGCGGATAGGAACTTTTGAAAAACAAATCTGGATGGAACATGAAAATATGCAAGATGCGCTAGACAATCATGATGAGAACAAATTAATCGTAATCGGCACATAAGAAATCGAGAAACAATATGACATAGACAATCTTCTTTAACACCTATTTATGATCTGAAAACCTCTTTTGAAGGAAGTTTTGGATTTTAAGAAGTTAGGCTTAATATATAAGAAGGAGATCACAAGAGAGTGCTAGACATATAAATAACACATATCATATAGCGCTTATCCAATTAATTCATAGATAAAATATAAGCACTATAGATACCTAAGATGAGAAGGGTTAAGAAATTTGTGTACCTTTTGGCATTGTGAATTTGCAACACGTGATCATGGTCAAGAATATATTTTTTTGAAAATTTTATTTTGAAAAGAATTTAATAAAAGAGAAAGTTTATATGAATTGATCATATTATGCCCAATTAAAATGTTCAAAAGATTTTTAATATAAACCCATATAAATATTTAAAAGTTCAGCCCATTAAGAATTTTAGTTCAAGTAAACGTTTTAATCCGACCCACGGTTTCATTACCTGAGCTTCGCTGGTTCTATTGGTGAACCGAACCGATGGAACCGTGTTAGAAATAGAGAATGACCTACTTGTAAGTACCTTAATAAGTACAGGGACTAGAAATGTTAAGTTATAAAAGTTCAATAAGGATAGTTAACCAAGGGGTATAAATAGTATTTATGCCAAGGTTAAGTGTAATAATTTCATTTAATCAAAAGGCAAGTTAAAAAATTCTCTCTCTAAATACACACACTAATTACACCTTCATTTACACACACTAGTCATCAGTCAAGATCTATATGTTCATTATGTGGTATCAAGAGCTAATGATTGCGGATTAATGCTTATTTTTAGTGTTTGATTGTGTTAGAGATTGAGTATTTGCTTATTTATGCTTATTTGTGCTTATCAGCTTATTTTTTTAGCTCATTTCGTCAGCTTATTCTTCATTTCAGAGCTTTTTCGTGTATGTGCTTATTCTGTCTACTTATTTGCTAAATATGTTATAAAAGTGCTTAGCAGTTTAGTTTTTTTGCTTATCTCGTGCTAGTAAGTTTAGTTTTGCTTATTTGAGAGTTTATTTATGTATGAGCTTAATCAGATCCAAAGTGCTTATTTCTACATGCTTAATCAGTCAATTATCTTGCTTATTCGTGTTTCAGATTGCTTTTATGTTCTGATTTTAGCTTATTGCGTTTGTGCTTATTCAGTTGGTGTCAGTTCGTGCTTAATCAGTTTGCTTACTAGCAGATTTGGGTTGTCTTACCAGCTTATTTTCAGATCTAATAAAAAGGTTGTTGTAACTGATTTTGTAACAAATTTTGACCAAGTTTAACTTTTTGGTCAAAGTCAAAGACGCGTTTTTCTTTGAAACTGAACAACTACAAATCAGAAGGAACCAAACAACTACAAATCAAAAGAAACCAAACAACTACTTTCAAGAAGAAACCGAACAACTACAAATCAAAAGGAACTGAACAACTACAAATCAGAAGGAACCGAACAACTACAAATTATAAGAAACCGATCTAAAGAAAGTAACTCTTGGATTAATAAGGGTTTTTTAAATTCGACACTTATACAGTAGGTGTTGACTTTTTATAAAAATAATACGCCTCATGACGATTCCAAAATGATAAGAAACTTGAAAAACCGATTTATAACGATAAAAATACAATTTACGTTAATACCGGGTTTATAAAACTATTTTTAAAAAAATTACTATTCATTACAAAAGTTATAATTTTTAAAACCTCAATATATGATATAAATTATTAAATACGAGATCGTACCTCGAAAGAATCGCTAAAAAGCGTAACTATAACGAATAAATACTACATTTATGAGTTTTACGCTAATTTAAAACGTAAAAACGGTTTATAGCTTTGTGAACAGTAAATTACCTATTCACAACAGAAATTTTAAATTTTAATATCTAATATTTTTGACACACGTCTTTGTACAGAAAGCGTGGAAAAGAAACTTCAAAATAAGGGCATAGAAACGCAAAAGTTATGTTATATTTACTAAAACGATAACTATAAACTTTTACTAATTCCACCCAAATTTTTTCCAAACAATATAGATGGTGATTGATCTATATAGACCTATAAGCGGTATTAGTTATCAAGGTGCTATTAGAACTAGGGAAGAGCGCGTAACAAGCACCACCAAGGTGGCCTAGTGGTTAGGCTCACAAGAGGTCTTAGGACGTCACTAGGTAAACACCTTGGGGTGCCTAGGGAAAAGGTCAGAAATGGTCATGGGGATACCCGATTAGGCAGCATACATCTGAGTCAACGACTCGCCCTCACCGGGTAACCTTAGCCATTTTAATTAGGTCTAATGGTTTTTAAAAGCACTCATAATTAGGTACGGAGTATATTATTTATGCCATGTTCTATGTAAATAAAAGAGCTCTCAGATGATTGTGCATCTATTATCATGTGTCATGCTGGTATTTCCACATTGAACTTTCCTATTGCATATCAAAACGTTTAAATGGTCTTTAAATTTTCTCAGAGCAAAGTGCATACCTCAATGTTGGAATCTAAGAATGTGCTCTCAACTTTAGTGGCATTCGATGGGTGAGCTTTGGTGTTGACTGCAGCTAACACGTCTGAACAACTTGGAGCATCAAACACGTCCCCCAACAGGTCAACCAACTCTGGGTGATTGTCAACAAACAATATTAACATCAGCCTGTAATGTAACAAGTAAACCAAGGTTAATAGATTCAGTTTGGACACCCTTATGAATACTCTAATTCAATTACACATAAGTTGAATAATATACACAGTTTGTGTTGTAAGGTATAGTATGAGCTGGTATGCGGACATTTATCTTGTTGGTTGCAAGATCATATACAAATATAGACTTGGTATGTGCTTAATTACACATACCTTTTACCTTTAAAAACGAGCTAAAATAACCAAAAACGGACTTAAAATGCCAAATATATGCTTGTTTTGCTAATTGTGTTGTGCAGGAACGGATAACTAAGAAAAGGACGAAAAACAAAGCCAAAACGACAAAACCGGACTCGGAATGGAAAAGACCGTGAAAGACAAAGCCAAATCAAAGCCGGAAAGTCAATCAAGTCAAAAAGTCAACAGAAAAGTCAACTGGTCAAAGTCAAAGTCAACCCAAGTCAACCCCGAGGCCAAAGTCAATGAAATATAAGTTCAGGGACTGAAATTGTCAATCCCTAAACTTATATATAAAGAAGAAAAAAGGAAAAGAGAAGACAAGGGGCCAAACTGCCAATATGGCAAAGATACACTCCAAGTCGCTCAAAGTAACAAGTGGGGGGGCAAAACTGCCAACTCCCCTAACTTGTATACACCAAGGACGAATTATGCAAAGAGTTATATAACTCTTGGGGACTTGTTTTGCCAAGTCCCCAAAAGTTATATAACCACAAGGACGACGGGTGTAATGAAACAAGAAACCATGAGGGGCCACTTTTGCCAAGTCCACAAAACTTCACTCTGTTATACACTTAAACCGTTTTTCCCGCCTTGTTTTCCCCCCAAACACAATCACGGGTCTATAAACCCGTTTTTACCCCATAGACCTTCACCACCACCATGGATATTCATTTTCCCCCTCCTCCACTACCTTTCCCAGCTACAAATGTGCCAAGTTGGCAATCCCACACCCCCCAAGGTCTATTTCGATGGCCAAGATTGAATTTTGAAGATTGAAGGGCCAAGATTAGAGGTTTAAACCACTCACAAAACAAACACATCCCTGTTTGTGTGTCTACAAACAAGCACAACAGCAAGAGAGAAGAAAAGAAGACCTAGTTGTATATTTTTGGCTATAAAAGCCTTGTAAGCCATTGTGGCAAGAGAGTAGTTTTTAATTCAGTTCTTAAGTCGTTTTTAGTGTAGCTTTTTAATAGTTTAATTGTCTTTAAAGCTATTTTCTTTTATGTAATTCTAATTCTCAGTTTTAATGAAAAGTTAAGTTATTTTTACTCAATAAGCTCTCAATAAGCTCTTTTGAGCTTATTCTTGTTAATAAGCTTAAAATCAGCTGGAAACTTGTTAAAAGTTATTAACTTACTCACTTAAATTCATTTACATCAAAACAATGTCATTTGAGCACATGAAATTCACTTTGGAAGCCATTTGGAGTAATAAGCTCCCAAGAGCTTATTGAGCTTTTAAGCTCAGGTTTAGAGGCTAAGGAGCCATTAGGACAGGGTTTTTAGGCCACTCACTCAGAAAGAGTGGCCTTGGTTCTGAGACAACAAAATCCAAGGTTTCAACTCTTAATTTCCAATTAGCTTAATTTTTTAGCTTTAGACACTAGCTTATTTGCTTTCAATATTTGTAAACACATTAGTTTAGAATTGTTATTTGGCTGTTTTTAGTTTTTATTGCATAATTTTGTGTTACATTAGCTTATCTCAATTCTGTCATATTTAGTGTAATAAGCTAGCTGAGAAACTAGCTTATTTTTCTTAATAAGCTAGGACTTCTAGTGTTTAAATAGTTTTAGTAGGTCAATATAAGTAAGAGTGGATAAAAGGTTTTCAAAGCTTTAGCTTAAAAATAGATTTTAAACTCACTTTAGTTTGGCAGTTTTAAGTAAAAGGGGTGTTTGGGATAACCTTAAAACGGGTCAAAAAGGGGGTTTGCATGGGTTAAGGTATTTGGGTTAACTTTAGCTTAAGTTTTTAAGCAATTGTAAGCTGTTTTTAGAAAGTTTTTAGTTTTAAAATAGTTTTCTAAAGTTTTTAAAACTGTGTTCAAAACTGTGAGATTTTTAAGGTACCACAAGTGCTTATTTGGTTAAGCACTTGTAGGTTTGAGTTTAAGCACAAAAAGAGTGTGTTTTTAGTGTCCAAAAAAGGCTGTCAAGAGCCCTTTGTTCCTTTGACTTTATAAGTCAAAGATCACCAAGTATCTTTTGTCACAGTTTGTAAAAATCCAAACACCTTTTTCACTATCAAAAATAAGCAAGTAAAATTGATTTTTAAAAGCTGAAAATTGGTGCACAAGCCCCTTGGCTATAACACTCCATCTGTTTAAGCTTATTTTATTGTTTAGAGCTTATTTGACAGCTTTTAGCAAGCTGTCAAATAAGCTACTAAAGCTAAGCTTAAATCTCCCCTGGTGCAAAGGGGAGATTTTAAGCCACTTTTTCTTGCTCTTTAAGCACACTTAAGCCCAAGTTTTTGGCTTATTTTAAAAGCTTATAGGCCCTTGTATAAGCCCTCAAAGTTTCAGACCTTGAAGAGCTTATTTGTGTGCTTAATTTTAAGCCCAAACATGCCCTTTGGCTGTTTTTGAGTCCCTTAGGCTGAGGGATTGCTTATTTTTTGATTTTAGCTTATTGAGCTTATTCCATAAGCTCAAATTGTTTCCTAACAGCATTTTAGGTTAGTTTAAGTAGTTGTTTAGCTTATTTACTCTTTTTCTAGCTTATTTGTCCTAACTTTAAGTATTTTAGCCTCTTTTAAGCTCACTTTAAGCATTTCTGTCAATAAGCTTCCCACAGCTTATTTAGTATAGCTTTTCCTTTTCTTTTTAGCTTATTTAGGTTAGTGTAGATCCCTTAGCTTATTTTAGTTCTTGTCATAGCTTAATTCGACCTCAAGTCCAAAAGGACTTAGCATTTTTTAGCTTTAAGCCCATTCAAGCCACTTCTGTTAACTTTAAGCTGATTTTTCAGCTTATTTAGGCCTTTTCAGAAAAAACTCTAGTTGACAAAGTTGTTAAGCCCCACGAGCTTAACAACTTTGCTTCTTTGAGTTTTCAAAAAAAAAAAAA
>BQNB010051619.1:0-40897 GCA_026074375.1 Tanacetum coccineum | reverse complement strand
GGATGATGATCTCAAGAAAGCTCATGATCAAAATCAAAACAAGTCAAAGTGAACAAGCTCAATTGTTATCTAAAGATCACTACAACAAAGTGCTAGATGTAACATGAAGAATCAAAAGACTGCAAGCTGTAAGAGCTTAAGTCAAGTGTTTTTAAGGGTGACCTCCCTTAGGGGAGATTGTTAGATATGAGTAAAAGACTCAGTTACCCCGTATATTTATTGTTTATAATAGTTTGTAGTTTAATAGTTAATCATATGTCTTTCGGTTTTAAGCCGGGTACTAATACCCGGTATTTTGTAAAAACTATATATGCCTCTTCCAACTTTGGAAGAGGTAAGCTAGTCAATTTCATTTTCACTTTAAACACATACACTCTCTCTCTAAAATATCTCTCTATGTGTTTCTCTCTCTAGAAACTAGCCCAACTCAAGAATCATCACCCGTGTTATGAAATAAACGATCCTACAAACTTAGATAAAATCATTTTACAAACTAAACTTGAAGAAAATGAATCAATTTTGTTCAATTCTTGACTTGACCAATATTTGTGCTCCAGCGAAGGCGACAAAATTACACATGCTCATGCAAATCCATGAATGAGACATATATGATTTCTCAGTTACTTCACTTAAACAAGCTAAAGGTTGTATGCAAAAACTAAACTGACGCTTAATATATGAAAATTTGTTCAGTTTTGGATGAAAGTGCTGAAGCTTTAGTTTTCTTCAGTTAGTACTGAAGCTTCATGTTTTGAATCAATGTTCAGCATACCTAGTTCAACAATTAATCTTTTGAAAGTTGGCTCGTCTAGAGGCTTGGTGAAGATATCAGCAAGTTGATATTGAGTGGGAATGAAAGGAATTCAATGTCCCATTTGAGAGTATGATTCTTAATCTGACATCAATGAGCTTTTTTTTGAGCGCATAATTGGATTGTTATGGGTAACTTATCATATATGATATCATAGTCAGTGAGTTGACTCTTTATCCATAGTATGATGGCATAACATCCAGCAGTAGCTATATCTTCAGCTTTAATTGAGAACATAGCTACAGATTGCTACTTATTTGCACTTCAGCAAACAAGCTTGCCTTCAAGCAACTGACATGCATCTGAAGTGCTTTTACTGTCCATGTTACATTCAGCACAGTCAAAGTCTCATTATCCTTTTAGGTTAAGATCTGAATGTTTTGGATACTGAAGACCAAGACTGGGAGTACCATTTAGGTATTTGAAAATTCTCAACATAAAGATCAGTTGAGAATTAAGGTGGGATTCTTTGTTTGCTTGATGTCTTGCATAGGGATCAGTTGAGAATTGAATGTTAGGTCTGCTTGCAGTTAGGTTCATTAGTAGTCCAATCAAACCTCTATACTGAGACTCATTTACAGCTTTGCCGTTGAGATCAGATCCTAACATGATAGGGGGCATAATTGGAGTATTCACAAATGAACCAATTTTGTCATACATTCTCAGCAGATCATTGACATCTCTTTCTTTGTTGATTGAAATGCCCCTTTTAGATTGTTTAATCTGTAACTTGAGGACATAGGTGAGGACACCTATCATGCTTATTTCATATCTTTGAGTCATCAGTTTCTCAAATTGTTTGCACACTTTTGTGCTGGTGGACTCAAGTATAATATTATAAACATGAATTTGTACCAAAATCACATTTATTGGAGTTTTGTAGATAAACAGTGTTGTCTATCATACCTCTTGCAAAGATGTGTTCAGTGAGATAGGTTGAGAGAGTTTCATACCATGCTTTTGAAACCTGTTTTAAGTTCATAAAGGGCTTTATCCAATTTTTGTAGACATGGTTAATGAATTCACTCTATCTCAAAACCTGGAGGTTGTTTGACATATACTTCTTTTAGTTTACCATTGAGGAATGTATTATTGACATCCTATGAATTATATGTATGTGGTAAGGCAAGAAATATATTGATTGCTTCAAGTCTTGCAACTAGAGCAGGATTTTATTATGATTTATGCCTTAAGATTACAATGCCAGGTTCCTTCCTTTTTTTGAAAAGAATTAGAATCGTATCATGTGCTAAAGTATCTTCTATTTGGAGAGGATGAGAGTTCAGAATTCTGAACACCTTCAGTTTTGTAAGGTTATCAATGAAATTGTTTTTTATTGGTGTGTTTTTTTCAATCTGATCATCATTAATGAGTTCATCAGTTTGAAATGGATGATCATTTTTAATCATTGTGATCAATTTGATCATTTTGACATATTGGTCAAGTGAGATTTCTGCTTTAATAACAATGGATTTTTCATAAGGTTTTATGAATAATTCTCAGTTATTAAAAGCATTTCAGTGTTCATGCTGGGGAACATTTAGTTTCCCTCCCTTTTTGAAAACTATACCATAACCATAACCTTCAATGATGTATGTGTAGTGATTTCCATACATTCCTTTAGGTCCTGGTACATCCCATAGTTGCGCAGATAATGTATGTTTTGAACGACAGTTGTTCAAACGTAATAAAGATTTCTTGATGTTACGCTACACAAAATAGGGTTAGGATGATTAGTTTTGTTTAGAAACCCACCTTTTAGTGGGAGTATTTGATCTTAGAGCACTTGATGATTCAGTCTTACGTGCTTTTAAAGACTCAACTTTCTTAGCTTGAAGAGCTTCTCTTTTCCTCACTCAATGTCATTGTGATCAAATGTGGTATGAACATTGCTACCACATGTTTCATAGTCCTTTGTGACATTTTGAGGGTTTCTAGGTATGATTCCTCTTCTTAGAGAAATAATCCTATTATGACCATGAGTATCATGATCATGCTTCCACATATTTCACATATGGGATAGTATACACAATCATTAGATTTGTGATCATTATATCCACAATGTATGCAGGAAGGAAAAGGTATTGCTAGCCTTGCAGGTCTGGATCTTGAGGAAGATTCGCCTTGATCTGTATGATACAGATTTATATTTATGGAAGACATAAATTCAGTATGATCACATATTCTGTGATTTGTTCTCTTGTACTTTTTACAAAACAAGACTTCATAAAAAATCTTAGAGAGATGATTGTTTTGTCCACACAGTTCATAATTCATTTTGAAATGAGTTTTGTATTTGTTTTGAAGTGTGTTAGAAACACGAAAATTATCGGTCACTTCCAATAATAGTTAGTCAAAGCCTATAGTTAGTAAAAGTAATGTTTAGTAATCTAAGTAGGCCAAAAGGCCCATGGAAAGCCCACAAGCAATCTATGGCCGCCATATAGTGGTATAAATACCCTCTACACGCCTTAGAGAGGGTGTTGGTTGTTTATTATTCACACACATAATACAAGTTTTCTCTTATGTTTCTTTCTCTCTCTAAAATGTTCATCTAACCACTCTCTCTCTAAAACCACATCTCTTCCTATTTCTATGTATGTTATTTGATTGTTCTTCAATTGGTATCAGAGCCATGGAGTGATTTGTTTAGTTTTGTGTTTTTTTGTTTGGTTCGTTCTTCCTTTTAAACCGTACGCATTTTTTTTTATTTCAATTCTTTATTTTCAAAGCTTTTGTGTTCACTAAAGGACCATTTACCTTGGTAAATCTGATCTAGTATCTTAAGGATATAGGTGTACAAGCTTAGATTCAAGAAAAATATTACTTTTGTTTATATTTTGTATTCGAAAAGCTTTAAAAAGTACAAATCTTGATTTTAAATTTTTTGGCTTCAAAACCATAAATTTTGCATTTTTAATGTATCTATAGGCTTAGTAATACTAGTTGTACAAAAAAAATTGGGAAAAAAACAATCAAAAATGTGTCTTTTTGTGTTTTAAAAGTTTGAGTTTCGTCCTTGTTGCAACCGAATTCACAGTCACCGAATAGGCAGTAACCGAATTAGCAGCTTCTTTTGTCAATCGAACTAGCAGTTCTTTTGTTGTAACCGAATTAGCAACTTCTTTTGTCAACCGAACTAGCAGTTTTTCTGTTGTTAACGGATTCGGCAACTTGAAGTTTCAACCCGAATTGTAATTCCAAGTGTTATTTCCGAATTGGCTGTTTTCTTGTTTACGAATTAGCTATTTCCAGTGTTAACCGAATTGGCAAATTTATAGTATTACCGAATTGGCAGTTTTCTGTTAGCAACCGAATTCGCAGTTTTCTGTAGCAACTGAATTCGCAGTTTTCTGTAGCAACCGAATTCACAGTTTTCAATAGAACCGAATACGCAGTTTTTTGTAGCAACCGAATTCGCAGTTTTCTGTAGCAACCGAACTCGCAATACTTTCTTTGGCAACCTAATTCGCAATATCATTTGGATGCCGAATTTGTAACTAAAGTTAAAACTCACAAATTTGTTAACAAAATTATACGGTTTATTTCTATGACTTGTAAAATCCTGTGAAACATTCACTTGTTTTTCTGGTTTTGTCAAGAATTGTAAAATCCCGTGTAGTTTCAAGACGTAAAACACACAAAAGACAACACCTTCAAACATAATTTCTTTCAATCACCGCTCGATCAAATAAGTAATCTTTTAACATACAAATTTCTCAATGACGACTCTTGCTGACAAAGCGATTTTTTCGGGTGCTGACAATCGTCCACCTATGTTGGAAAATGATATGTATGATTCTTGGAAAAGCATAATGGAGCTATACATGATGAATAGACAACATGGGTGAATGATCCTTGAATCCATTGAAAATGGTCCACTCATCTGGCCTACAATTGAGGAAAATTGTGTGACTAAGCCAAGATAATACTCTGAATTGACTCTTGCAGATGCAATTCAAGCTGATTGTGATGTCAAATCAACATATTCTCCAAGGTTACCCACTCATAGGTTATGCCTTGTTAGCAATCACGGATATCGCCAACGGAACTTTGGGAAAAGAATTCAACTTTCATGCAAGGAACTTCAGTGACGAATATTGGAAGAGTGTGTAAACTAATATGATGAATTCGATATAGTTTGCTTATAAGAAGGGGGGAAGCACTAGTGATTTCTACTTGAGATTTTTCCACTGCGACTCAAACATATGAACATCTACAATGTGAAACTGGAACAATTTCAAGTGAACACCAAGTTTTTGAATACTCTTCCTCTTGAGTGAAGCAAATTTGTAACTGATGTCAAACTGGTTTAGGATTTGCACACAACTAATATTGATCAGCTTCATGCTTATTTAGGACAATAAGAATTTCATGCAAATGAAGTTCATTTAATACATGAATGCAATTCAGATCAGATTGCTTTGGTTGCAACCCATCAGATGACCCAGTCTCCTTATCAAACTCATCAGAACTCATACCAAAACCCTTAATATGGATCACTATATCAGTCTACATAGTACAAATCACTTTATCAGTCTCAACAATACTCAAACAATCAATCATCAACTCCTCTTTCTGTAACACCCCCATTTTTCATATATCAGCGGAAGGGTCATTTGGGGTGCTACGTGTTAATACAATAACTCAAGCATAGAAAACGACTCGAAAAGAGACGTTTTTAAATACATTCATTCGAAGTAAAAGTTTTACAACATAGGTCCCAAAATGTTTTCACAATCAATACATCGTTTTCAAATATTTTCTTCGAATGATTTTATTTAAATGGGCCTTCCAAGATATTTATTTCAATATCTTCTCCGAAATCTCCATCATCGAATTACCTTCAAGGACCTGAGATAAAACATGCTAAAAGTCAACAATAATGTTGAGTGAATCCATAGAGTTTATATATAAAAACCATAAAAATATGTTGGGGTTCCCAACATCTAATCTCCGAACACAAGTATCATTTCTCAAAATTCATCAGGATATAACGATGTGGATCAGACAACGTTATAGGGGGGGATTATTATAAGCCTCATGAATCGAACGTTACCATATCAATATGTTGGGGTTCCCAACAAGGTATGCCTACTATACACCCTCGCTATGAGTGCATATTATTCTCTATACAACGCATCCGTTGTGTCATATTCCCGACACTTGACGATAGCCAGTCGTCACGGATTGGAGGTGGCAGCCTCCAAATAGTACTATTCCATGTATAAGCGTATGCCATTTCCTGGCAATTAACAATTCATGATTTCCGCAGGTCTTTTATCTAGCGAGTTAAGCTAACTTATAATAATCAAGGCTACTAGCATACAATCTCCCTTGTGTTCTATTTTAAAAACAAGCATGTTATCTCCCTCGCGGGTTTATAAAACAATTAAAGTGTAAAAATGCGAGGCTATGAACTCACTTAGTGATGTCGGACGAGAATATCGATGAATAAAAACTCCGAAAGTAGGCGCGTCAATCAACCAAGACCTATACAAGTCGTAACGGGTCTTAGGTTTCTAGTCGATAAAAATTTAACGATAAATCATAAATTAAATAAGTATATGTATACATGTAGTTTATATGATGATCATGCTCTTGAAATATAATTATTTCACACTTAAAGTTTTCTAGGTTTTTAACTTGTTTTTATTAGCCATTTTACTAGTATTGTCCAAATTGGTCTAAAAAGCCCAATAGGCCCAATAAGCAAGCCCATTAAGTTTATTTTTTAATTTTATATTTTATTTTATTAGTGTTGATATTCTTAACCCAAGACCAGGTCTTAGCCCATTAATTAATCCCAAGTGGGTTGGGCTTAAAGCCAAGTCCATATAGTCTATTTTAATACATTGGGCCTAGTGGCCCAATAAGGCCTTATGGCCCATTCAAGTCTTGTAAAGTAATCTTATTAAAGTTTTCGAGTCTCGAGGTCGGGACAAGTTTATTATCAGTAAGTTAACTTTTAAAAACTCCCAAGAATGGTCCTTACCACCTCAGGTTTTAGTTACAAAAATTGCTTTACATAGTATGGTGCTCGGGTAGTAGTAATTTTTGTATACTTTTAATGTTACAAAAAGTCCGTAATTTTATAAACCGTAAATGGTATAATTTATATATTTATATGCTTGGCTTCATATTTAAGTCCACTTTACAGATTTAAACTCATTTTAGTACATCTTTTAGTCATACATATACATAGGGTTACTTTTATACATAAAGGTCAAGTTACAAATTCGGACTGAAATCTCACTTTCACCATTTTTGATGCCATTTACAAACCATAATGAATTGGTTGATCATCCAATTGATCCAGAACCTACATGATTTTATCTAGGTCTCATAGTTTTAGCTTTTTAACCAACTCAGTACGTAAGTATGACTTTTTATACCATCTGTACAGCAAGGTCAGAATCCACTAGTTTTAGTATTTTGACCATATCTCACTCAATATTCACTTTCTAGAAATCATCCAATTTGCCACTTGTTCATAAAACAATTATCTACAACCTAGTGTAATCAAATCCATCATCCAACTTACTCAAAATCACGAAACCTACTGTTCATCACAGCCTATAAATTTTATGATCATTTCACTTGTTTAGATGACTATTTTAGCTAGTTTTAAATCTAGATTCATACACACAAATCCCATTTTAATCCTTGATCATCATATATCATGCATGTACATATACACTTGGAAATCAAAAGAAAACATAAGCATAACTCATGAGATTTTTACCACAAGGAATGTGTAGAAAATGATCAAATGATCAACAATAAACAACAAGACTTGATGTAGACTTCAAATCCAAGCTTAGTCTTACACCAAAAATAATTCATTGCATGTTTGATTAATTGGATAGATACTTATAAATTACAAGAGGATTCGGAAAATAAAGTTGGACATTGTGCATGTGACGTTTCCCGACGACACGGCGGTTACGGTCACCGAAAACTTTTCCGCGTGGATTCCGTGTCATGTGCCGGCCATAATAAACACCACACACTTTACACCTTTTTGGTGTTTTGTTAGAAATGAAATGAAATGGAAGGAAATATGTTTATATACTTCCCTATTTTGAGCTTTTGGAAAAAATAGTCCTCCCCTCCTTTCTCTTTTATATTTTTGACACGCCACACTTTTGCTTAAATAAAAACCAACTACCGTGGCTCGGGATTAAACTTTCGAGACCATTTTTATTTCCATCATCTTTTTCTTGGTTTAAAACATTTAATAAAATGTGTACATTTTAAAACACGAATCCGGCTCAAGACAAGGAACAAAATGACGACAATTAAAAGAAAAAAATATATATGTTTAAAATCTTAAAAAAAATAATAACGAGTCACGTCGTATATTTTTACGATGCTCGAAACGATTAACGAATCCGCGGTCAAACATCGACTCGCAAAACGTCAAAAATAAATATCTTAAATTTCCATTCGTAATAAAATACGAAATTATTATTTACGACAAAAAAATTTTAAATGTCGACGTTTGTTTATGAAAACTCACAAAATAAAACGAATGCAACAAAATTATTTCTACGGCATTTTGGAAATATAAACGTCGATGTTTAACGTAGGATTCGCCGGTTCTTTGTAAACGTCGCGTAATTTACAAATGCAAGCTCTAATTCTCCCGGTTAGCCGTGAGTTCATATCTCAACATAAAAATGAAAATTATAATTAATACTCGAGAATAAAATAACGACCTGAAATTAACGGATTGTCACAGCATTTCCCCCTAAAAAGGATCTTCGTCCTCGAAGATCAATTCGTCTTGTCTCCCGTTTCTTATTAAAATCAAAGAGATGAGGATATTTCTTCCACATCTGATCCTCCCATTCCCAAGTCTATTCCGGTCCACGACTCTAGTTCCATTGAACTTTAACTATAGGAATCCGACTATGCTTAAGTTGTTTCACTTCTCTATCCATGATTTCAATAGGTTCTTCGATGAAATATAAATTCTCGTCGATCCTTATTTCGTCAAGAGGAATAATAAGATCTTCATCCGATAACACTTCTTCAAGTTCGAACATGGAATGTATTATTTATTCCTTAAAGCCCTCGGGGTAATTCCAGTTCATATGCCTCCGGACCTACTCTTGATAAAATCTTGAATGGTCCAATATAACAGGGACTTAATTTCCCATGTTTTCCAAATCGAACAACACTTTTCCACAGTGATACTTTCAACATAACTTTGTTACCCACTTCGAACTCCAAAGGTTTACGTCTCACACCCGCATAAATTTTCTGTCTACTACGAGCAGCCAATAATCGATTCTTGATTTGCATAATCATCTTCGTCTTTTCGCGAATCATTTTTGGTCCCGTGAGTTGGGCATCTCCAACCTTACTCCAACATACAGGCGATCTACATTTCCTTTTGTACAGAGCTTCGAAAGGTGCGGCTTTAATACTAGCGTGATAACTATTATTGTATGAGAATTTAGCCAATGGTAAGTGCTTATCCCAACCACTACCAAAGTCAATCACGCAAGCACACAACATGTCCTCCAATGTCTGTATCGTTCTTTTACTCTAACCATCAGTTTCAGGATGGTAAGCAGTGCTCATATCTAAATTCGTCCCCAATGACTTTTGAAGTGATGACCAAAACCTTGATGCGAAACGAGGGTCTCTGTCCGAAATAATCGACACGGGCACTCCGTGCCTACAAACAATCTCCTTCAAATACAATCGAGTAAGCCTCTCCATCTTAAACTTCTCATTTATTGGAATAAAGTGAGCAGATTTAGTCAATCGGTCAACAATGACCCAAATTGAATCATATCCAGATGGTGTTCTTGGAAGCTTTGTAATGAAATCCATTGTAATTCTCTCCCATTTCCAAACAGGAATTTCCGGCTGCTGAAGTAATCCTGACGGCTTTTGGTGTTCAGCCTTGACTTTAGCACATGTCAAGCACTTACTGACATATGTCGCAATGTCAGCTTTCATATTCGGCCACCAGTATAACTTCCTCAAATCATGGTACATTTTATCCGATCCAGGATGAATGGAATATTTTGATTTATGAGATTCCAACATGATTAGACCTCTCAATCCTCCAAATAATGGTAACCATACTCGTCCTTTCAGACATTTCGTACCATCGGATCTAACTTCAAATGGCTCCCCTTCGCCACGAAATCCTTCGGCACCAATATTTTCCTCCTTGCACGCTTCAACTTGTGCATTTCGAATTTGTTCGGGTAAATTGTTATGTACCGTCACCACTAAAGCACGCACTCGAATCGGTTCCTTATCCTTCCTGCTCAACGCATCAGCGACAACATTCGCCTTTCCCGGGTGATAACGAATAACACAATCGTAATCACTCAGAAGTTCAATCCATCTACGCTGCCTCATATTTAGCTCTTTCTGATCCAAAATATATTGTAGGCTTTTGTGATCGGTGTATACCGTACACTTAGTGCCGTACAAATAATGTCTCCATAGTCGAAGAGCAAAAACCACCGCTCCCAATTCCAAGTCATGGGTCGTATAATTTTCTTCATTCTTTCTAAGTTGCCTAGAGGCGTACGCAATCACCTTTTCTCGTTGCATCAAAACAGCTCCAAATCCTTTAAGGGATGCATCACAATACACAACAAAGTCTTCACCTCCTTCGGGTAGTGATAATATTGGAGCACTACACAATTTCAGCTTCAGTGTTTGAAATGCCTCCTCTTCATTGTCGCCCCACACATATGGCTTATTCTTCTGAGTGAGTTTAGTTAATAGTTTGGATATTAGAGAAAACCCGTTAATAAATCTTTGATAATAACGTGCCAAACCCAAAAATTGTCACACTTCTGTTGGTGTAGTCGGTGCAGCCCAATTTTTAATGGCTTCGATCTTCGCAAGATCAACATGAACTCCATAACTATCAATCACATGGCCAAGGAATTGCTCGGAATCAAGCCAAAAATCACATTTTGAAAACTTAGCATACAACTTTTCGCTCCTTAGCAAATTCAAGATAGTCTTCAAATGTTCATAATATTCTTCTTTATTTTTGGAATAAATCAGAATGTCATCAATGAACACGATCACAAACTTATCAAGATACGGCATGCAAACGCGATTCATTAAGTGCATGAATACTGCAGGTGCATTAGTCAGCCCAAAAAGGCATTACTTGAAACTCATAAATTCCATATCGAGTTCTAAATGCAGTAATTGGAATGTCCTCTTCGCGGATACAAAGTTGATGATAACCAAACCACAAATTAATCTTCGAATCTACACTAGACCCTTACAGTTGATCAAATAAGTCATCAATCCTTGGTAATGGATATTGATTCTTGATCGTCAACTTTTTCAGTTCTCGATAATCAATGCACATTCAGAACGATCCATCCTTCTTCTTCACGAACAAGACCGGAGCTCCCCACGGAGACAAGCTCGGTCGAATAAAACCTTTCTCTGACAACTCTTGCAGTTTCTTGGACAACTCCTTCATTTCAGATGGTGCTAAACGATATGGCGCATGCGCCATATGTGCATCACCGGGAATAAGATCAATATAGAATTCAACTTGCCTTGGTGGCAAAAGTCCCGGTAATTCTTCAGGAAATACCTCGGGAGAGTCTCGAATAACAGGAACCTCTCCCAATAGCTTCTCCTTCAATTCCTTCTGATTTACTTGAGCTAGGAATAACTCACAGCCTTTCTCGAATCAAGGTAATCAAGAGACAGAGTTAGCAATTGAAGAGCGAAGTCAACGCGTGATTCACACGGGCGAATTTCGAGTCAAAAGAGAGACTAATACCATAATGGATATGCATAAACCTTATACTTTCCTAATTCTTTATTCACCTCTGAACGCATCTTGGAATTTTACCCACGTTACTCAAAGGAGGATTAGTTGAAAAGAAAGGATAGGAACGTTGAAACTTCAAGTCGGGTATTAATAGTCGATAAATAGATAAGTGTCCAAAGAATTTCATGACGAAAGAAAAGAAATAAGAAGTAGATAACAATTTTCAAGTAAGACCGCATCTACAGATGGGTAATTCGATGGGCAAAAGGATAAGGGTGCATATGCAGATGTCCTTACTTGTACCACTCACAAACCATACAAAATCTTGATTTTTCGGAATTACAGTTAAAAATTGATCTTTATCAAAATCTTACGGTGACTACTATTCAGCCTTGCATGGCCCCTTCTAAATTATACGTAGGTGCACAACTATGTATAATTTAGGAATAGTAATGCAATGCTCAGTTCGTCAAACTAATGTCATCATATTTAAATGTATAATCGTGCTTAATTATAAGATAGAAATCAAAAATGATTTTACAGAACCGTTCATAGTATGAAAGTAATTTAATTTACAAGATGTTTAATAAATAATTTTATGGTGATAGCAACTATTTATAATTCTCAATTAAAATAACTCATAAAATGATGACAATTTAAATTTTCTCAGGTGATATTATATTAACTTATTAAACAATAAGTGGTTTGCATGAGCGTAGTAAAGAGTGGTTCACAAAATGAATGGGTGAAATGATTACAATATGATAGGAAATGAGTTTAGCCAAAATCATCATGAGATCCATGATATCGATGGCGATTGAGAATACGAGGAGAAGAAGTTAGAACATAATTCAAATCATAATGAGTATTCATTTAATGATTGCATCAAACAATAGGAACAGTTAAAAGAAACAAGAAAAGAAAGATAACAACGACACACGTAGAATTTAGAAATCAAAAGATAGTCATTTCATTAATCACAAACGAGTCATAAGTTGTATCGTGACACATTACATGTCACCATCTAATGCTATACAACTCCAAGGACTAGTTCTACTAACTGATATCTTAGTTTAGTTAGTGATTTACAAAAGATACTACAAATGATAAACTAATCTACTAAGAGTCACTAGGTGGTCCACGTGGCTCAAAAGGTCCATCGGTCCCATCAAAAGAAGATTTCTTCGATTTCTTTCTCGGACTCTCAGTACCTTCATCATCGGATGGTGGCTTAGGAACAGCCCCAATGCGAACCATCTCCATTTAAAACCTCTTGTCCCACCCATAAGATGCATGTAATCTCCTCTCCACCATATCACGCTCCATACGAGCCAATTCCAACTTCATCTCAGCCTCAACCAACTTCTTCTTCGAAGTAGCATTCTCCTCGCTCTCTAACACCTTCAACCTCTCTAAAACATCACCCAAAACATGCTCAACGTTTCCCAAATCATGATCAAGTAATTCTCTCTCTTTTTTTTCTGATCTTATTCTTTGACTTTAGAAGAGCAATCTCAGCTTGGTTTGTACTCAACTCAGCCTCTGTAAGTCTAGCTCGTAAACGGGACGTCTCCAAATCACGTCTCAAAGCCCAAGGTGCCAATCCACCAACATATGATGAGTCACGAGCAGAAGACGACTCTCCTACCTCAAGTATACCCCTCGAAAAGTCACGAACAGCAAATGACCTTTGGGTAACAGTCCCAACAGTGGCCTCGGTTGCAATATCAGCCTCCTCGTCCTCCGACTCAGAATCAGATGACTCAGAATCGGATGATACAGAATCAAATGACTCCGCATTAGGTGGCAGGTGGCTCAGAATCAGAAGACTCATCTCTAGGTGGCGGGGTTTTGTCACCCTCCACCTCATAAGAAAATATCAACTCAACATCGTCATTGAGCTCAATCTCAACATCTTCGTCTTCTATATCCTCATTATTAACACCTTCATTTACACCATCATTCTTCTCTAACCAACCAATCATAACACCGGGCTGATGTGGGTCAACATGTGGGTCTTCTTCCGGATCTTCTTCTGGGTTTTCTTCATTGTCACCATCATAATCAACTAAATCAACGTCGTCCGGAATGTCAACCATTTCGTTAGGATCATGGACATCCACAACTTGGTTTGGATCGGGAATAATTGGGTTTTCTTCGGGAATAGCTTCGTTCGGTTCGTTAAGAGGGTTAGGGTTCTTCATGACGATCCACGTCGTATAAATATCTCGTATTAGTATTAAAATAATCACATAATCAACATTTATATTCAAAATAAATGAAAATCTCATATTACAACATATATATATTTTTCCATATATATATCGATAAATAAATCCTTCTCATTCTTGTCCCGTCGGTAATTCGGAGATTTCTATTGCACAGTTATAATCAAAAGATTTCAAAAATTCTTTCGTTCATTTTTCTTTTTGAAAATCTTTTGTTCTCTATAACTTAAGCTCTTGATACCAATCTGTAACACCCCCATTTTCATATATCTCAGTATTAGGGTGCTACTGTGTTAACTACAATAACTCAAGATGATAAATGACTCAAATAAGAGAAGTTTTTAAGTACATTCATTAGAAGTAAAAGTTTTACACCATAGGTCCCAAAATGTTTTTCACAATCAATACTCGTTTTCAAATATTTATTCGGAATGATTTTATTTAAATGGGCTTCCAAGATATTTAATTTCAATATCTTCTCGAAATCTCATCATCGAATTACCACCACCCCCCCCACCCCCCCGCCCCCCCCCCCCCCCCCCCCTTTACTTTACCCCCAACCCCCCCCCCCCCAACCCATACAAGGACTGCGGATAAAATTGCCTAAAAAGTCAACAATAATGTGAGTGCATCATAGAGTTTATAATAAAAACCATAAAAAATTGTTGGGGTTCCCAACATTAATCTTTGAAACACAAGTATTTTTCTTCAAAATTCATCAGGGATATAAGATGTGGATAAGAACAACGTTATAGGGGGGGATTTTTATAAGCTCATGGAATCGAACGTTACACCATATCATATGTTGGGGTTCCATCAAGGTATACCTATTATACACCTCGCTATGAGTGCATATATTCTTATACAACGCATCCGTTGTGTCATATTCCTGACACTTGACGATAGCCAGTCGTCACGGATTGGAGGTGGCAGCCTCCAAATAGTATTATTCCATGTATAAGCGTATGCCATTTCCTGGCAATTAACAATTCATGATTTCCGCAGGACTTTTATCTAGCGAGTTAAGCTAACTTATAATAATAATCAAGGCAACTAGCATACAACCTCCCTTGTGTTCTGTTTTAAAAACAAGCATGTTATCTCCCTCGCGGGTTTATAAAACAATTAAAGTGTAAAAATGCAAGGCTATGAACTCACTTAGTGATGTCGTACGAGAATATCGATGAATAAAAACTCCGAAAGTAGGCGCGATCAATCAACCAAGGATACTATACAATGTCGTTAACGGGTCTTAGGTTTCTAGTCGATAAAATTTAATGAAAACTCATAAATTAAATAAGTATATGTATACATGTAGTTTATGTGATGATCATACTCTTGAAATATATGAATTATTTCACACTAAGTTTTCTCAGGTTTTTAACTGTTTTTATTAGCCATTTACTGTATGGTCAAATTTGGTCTCAAAAAGCCCATAAGCCCAATAAGCAAGCCCATTAAGTTATTAGGTTGATATTATTAACCCAAGACCAGGTCTTAGCCTATTAATTAAGCCCAAGTGGGTTGGGCTTAAAGCCAAGTCCAATATGTCTATTTTACTACATTGGGCCTGTGGCCCATTAGGCTTATGGCCTTCAAGCTTGTAAGGGAGTATTTTATATGTTTCGGGTTTTCTCGAGGTTGGGACATGTTTATTATCAGTAAGTTAACTTTTAAAAACTCCCAAGAAGTAGGTCCTACCACCTCGGGTTTTAGTGGTAAAAACATTTTATTAATTATAGTGTTTGTGTAGACGTAAAATTTTATATACGTTTAGGTTTACAAAAATAGTCGTATTTTAATAACCGTAAATGATATAATTGAAAACTTTACATCTTTAGTTTCATAATTAAGTATCTTTACAGATCAATGTTACTTTTATACTTATTTTAGTATACATATACTTATGATCAAAATCATTACACTAAGGTCAAGTTACATAATTTGGACTGAATTCTCACTTTAACCATTTTTTCATGCCTTTTACAACCCATAATGAATGGTTGATCATACAATTGGGTCCAGAAACCTATTTTGATTTTTATCTAGGTCCCATAGTTTTAGCTTTTTAACCAACTCAGTACGTAAGTATGACTTTTTGTGCCATCTGTATAGCAAGGTCAGAATCAACTAGTTTTAGTGTTTTGTCCATAACTTACTCAATTTTTACATTCCAATGGGGATCCAATTTGCTACATGATCACAAGACATTTGTCTACAACTTAGAGTATTCAAATCAACTCTCAAAGTTACTCAAAATTCCAGAACTTACTGTTAACATCAGCCCATAATTTTTAGTGATTTCTAGCTAGTTTCAATAGTTGATTAAGCCATTTTTACCCTAGATCTATGCATGCATGAACTATTTTATTACTTGATCATCATATATCATACATATACATATACATTTTGAAATCAAAATAAAATGATAACAAAACTTATAAAGTTTTACCACAAGAAAATGATGATGATGATCAAATGATCAACAATAAACAACAAGACTTGATGTAGACTTCAAATCCAAGCTTAGTCTTTACTCCAAAAACATTCATTGCATGTGTGATTTTATTGGATAGATACGTAGGAAATGACGAGAGGATTCGGAAAATATAAGTTGGTCATTGTGCATGTGACGTTTTCCGGCGACACGGCGGTTTCCGGTCACCGAAAAACTTTTCCGGCGGCGGATTCCGGTGTCATGGTGGCCGGCCATAAGAACACACACACTTACACCTTTTTGTTTTGTTAGAAATGAAATGAAATGGAAGGAAATATGTTTATATACTTCCCTATTTTGAGCTTTTGGCAAAAATAGTCCTCCCCTCCTTTCTCTTTTATATTTTTGACACGCCACACTTTTGCTTAAATAAAAACCAACTACCGTGGCTCGGGATTAAACTTTCGAGACCATTTTTATTTCCGTCATCTTTTTCTTGGTTTAAAACATTTAATAAAATGTGTACATTTTAAAACACGAAATATGGCTCAAGACAAGGAACAAAATGACGACATTTAAAAGAAAAAAATATGTTTAAAATCTTAAAAAAAAGTAATAACGAGTCACGTCGTATATTTTTACGATGCTCGAAACGATTAACGAATGCGCGGTCAAACGTCAACTCGCAAAACGTCAAAAATAAATATTTTAAATTTCCATTCGTAATAAAATACGGAATTATTATTTACGACAAATAAAATTTTAAATGTCGATGTTTGTTTATGAAAACTCTCAAAATAAAACGAATGCAACAAAATTATATCTACGGCATTTTGGAAATATAAACGTTGATGTTTAACGTAGGATTCGCCGGTTCTTTGTAAACGTCGCGTAATTTACACATGCAAGTCCTAATTCTCCCGGTTAGCCGTTAGTTCATATCTCAACATAAAAATGAAAATTATAATTAATACTCGAGAATAAAATAACAACCTGAAATTGACGGATTGTCACACTTTCAATCACTTATCCATCCAATGATTATCAATCGTCAGTTCACCACAATGTTTATTCCCCACCATCATCCATCCCTCAATTGGAATATGCTCCCATAGTTAACCAACAACAACAACAACCTGAATTTCCCCAATTAGACTTAGGTTTAACTATAGTGTTCAAGCAAGGTGATGATCCAATTATGCCATCAACCATATGATGTCACTCCTATCAGCTGTCGTCACATCTTGCTATTCTACTACTAACAACCAGCTGAGGAATTCTTCAAACCCTATGCAACAAGCTACCATTAATGATGGAAGAGTGACCTTACAACCAGTACAGGGGAGGCAAATTTCTTTTGCAATAGGGACAAGTAGGACCTACACTCCAGGAGCAAGTGGAAGCAATTTTGGGAAACAAAGGACTGTTATTTGTTATAACTGCAAAGGGGAATGACACATGTCCAAACAGTGCACTAAACCTAAAAGGAAACGAGATGATTCATGGTTTAAGGATAAAGTGTTGCTGGTACAAGCTCAAGCAAATGGTCAAATTCTACATGAGGAGGAACTAGCATTTTTTACAGATCCAAGAACTACAAAAGGTCAAGCTACACAGACTGTCATTACTTATAATGCTGCTTATCAAGCCAATGATTTGGATGCATATGACTCTGATTGTGATGAACTCAACACTGCCAAAGTTGCTCTCATGATGAATTTATCTCATTATGATACATATGGTCTCGCTGAGGTACACAATCCTGATAATGTCGATAACATTATGATTAATCAAGGTGTGCAGGTCATACCGTCCTCTGAACAGTCGAATGTTGTGAACCATTCAAAGACTGAAATAACTAGTGATAGCAATATCATTCCTTATTCTTAGTATGTGATAGAATCACAATAGGCAGCTGTTCAGAATTCTAGCTCATCTACACAACAAGATGTACTGATATTATCTGTGATTGAATAAATGAAAACCCAAGTAGTTAATTGTACCAAGATAAATCTAGACAATAAAAGTGTCAATGATACTTTAACTACTGAGCTTGAAAGATATAAGGAACAAGTTAAAGTTTTGAAAGAAGGACAAAATGTTGATTTAAAGAGTAAAGATAATGTTTCAGATTCATGTTAACAGTCTGTAGAGATTGACCATCTTAAACAAACTCTTTCAGAACATTTAAAAGAAAATGAATCTTTAATGCAAACAGTTACTCTTCTCAAAAATGATTTAGGAAAGAAGAATCTAGAAATATTGATAGAGAGATTGCTTTAGAAAAGAGGATTAAGCAACTGGATAATATTGTTTTTAAAAGAGATCAATTTTCACAAATTGTTCATATGTTGACGAAACCTCAGTTTTTCTATGATCATACCACTAAACAAGCTTTAGGTTTAAAATCCTTTCTTTTTGAATAAAACTCAGCAGTTGGAACCCAAGCTTTATGATGGTAATGTTATTAAGAATACTAGTGCTATTGTGATTCCTGAAACCAAAGAGACCCTTGTGCTTGCCGAAGAGAGTCATTCAAAAATGCTTTTAAAACAACACGATCCAATGATGTTAGAAAAGAAAGTTAATACTAAACCAGTCGATTATACTGTCCTTAACCATCTTTCTCAAGATTTTGAAACACGATTTGTTCCACAAACTGAATTATCTACTGAACAAGCCTTTTGGTCATAGAATTCTATGAATTCTTCAGATCGCACTCCTTCTAATAGACCCACCAAAGTTGAGGTTCCAAAAGAACTTCCTAAAGTCAGCATGGTTAATACGAGTTTGAAGAAACTCAAACACTATCTTGGTGGCTTTAACGTGGTTGTCAAAGAAATAACCACGGCCACAGCCATCACTGAGGGCTCGTGGAGGTTTGAACATACAAAAGCTTGTTTTAGGGATGAAATAATTCCATTTGTAAAAGTTCTGAAGCACTTATTTAATATATTCGATCAATATTTGATTGATAACTTTCTGAAGTCCAAAATATCTTTCATCAAATGGAATAGGCTGTGGAACAAGATCGTTTAGAGTCAAAAACATTTGAAGTTAAAATGAATTAAGTTTTCAACAAAAATGAACGATTCTTGAACAAGTCATAAACAAAGATATAATGAACATAATTGTGAATTCTTCTGTGGATAATACTTATGTGAATGTGCGTGAATGTAAAAAGTGTCTCAAACTTGAGACTGAGCTTCTCAACAAAAAGGATTTCATTGAAAAAGAGATTTACGATAAACTGTTCAGAAGTTTTACCACTCTTGAAAAACATTGCATCTCCTTAGAAGTTGATACTCAACTTAATCGGGAAATTTTTCAAAGGGACAATTCTGTTTCAAATCAAAGTGCTCCAAGTTTTGATCAATATTTTGAATTAAATGAATTGAAAGCTCAGTCCCAAGAGAAAGACACAGTTATAAAGAAGTTGAAAGAGAGAATTAAATCTCTAAGTGAAAATATGAATGAGGATAAAGTCAAAAAGGACATAGAAGAGATTGAAATGATAAATATTGAATTAGATCATAGGGTGTCAAACCTTATTGCTGAGAATAAACATTTGAAACAGACTTATAAGCAACTTTATGACTCGATTAAACCAGCACATATTCGATCAAAAGAACAATGTGATGTGCTAATTAATCATGTCAATCAAAAGTCTGTGGAAATTTCTGATTTAAGTGAAAAAATTCAGGAACAAGGGTTGACTGTAACAGCTGTAAAGGATGAATTAAAGAAACTAGAACGAAAAGGTTTAGCTGATAATGTTGTTAGCAAACACACTATTGATCCAAAAATGCTTATGATTGATGTGGAATATTTAAACCCTAGATTGTTGAACAATAGGTCAGCTCACTCTGACTACCTTAAGCACACTCAACAAGAAGCTGCGATTCTTAGGGAAATAGTGGAACAAGGAAAATCAAAAAATCCTCTAAATGAATCCTTAGACTCTGCTTGTAAGTATACCAAACAAATTTAGGAGTTGCTTATAATAGTCGGACAAACGTGCCCTAGCATCAACAATTCAAGTAAAAAAATAGTGGCTGTGACCCCAAAGAACAAGGACAAAAGAGTTTGATTCACTGAGCCCATCACATCCTTAGGAAACACAAACACAAAAACAGCTTCTTCATCGAACTTAGTTTCTAACAAACCTATGTTGTCTTCTACAGGAGTAAAACCGTCTACTAGTGCTAGCGGATCACAGCCTTCAGGCAATCCAAAGAAAGATAAGATTCAGCGAACACCAAGTAGTACTCAGAAGAATAAAGTAGAAGCCCACCCTAGGATAGTTAAATCTAGTTTGAAAAATAAGAACAATGTTGTTTAACCTAAAGGAACTATAATTGTGCAACATTCCAAGCTTAATGTGAATTCTGAACTTCTATGTGTTAAGTGTAATGGTTGCATGCTTTCTGATAATCATGATTTGTGACTTCTTAATTTTATCAATGATGTGAATGCTCGTAATAAATCTAAATCTGTTAAGAAAAGTTCAAAGAGAAAAGTTTGGAAACCAACAGGAAAAGTGTTTACAAATATTGGATACACTTGGAGACCTACTGGTCGGACCTTCACTATAGTAGGAAATGTGTGCCCTTTAACTAGGATAACCACAACCACTGAAGTCCCCCTTAGGAAACCAACTGCTTTAGAAAGTGATACACCTAAGCATGTGGTAACATTGGTTTACTCAAGAAAACCTAAGAAATCTAAAACTAATGTTCCTGTTAGCAAACCTAAGAATATTAAATCTTTATCTGCTAACAAAAAGGAACCCAGTAAATCTTGGGGATCCATAGTTTCTGATGTTCCATTTTCCTCTCTTGATGAATGCAGGTCATCCAAATTGTTCTCTCGTATTTGGACTCTGGCTGCTCCAAGCATATGACCGGAGATCGCTCTCTTCTCACCAATTTCTTCAATAAATTTTTGGGTACAGTCAAATTCAGAAATGATCATGTGGCAAAGATATTAGGATATGGTGATTATCAGATTGGTAATGTTATGATTTCAAGGGTTTACTATATGGAAGGACTTGGACACAACGTATTCTCCTTTGGGCAATTATGTGGTTCGAACCTTGAAGTTGCTTTTCGTCAACACACCTGCTTCATTCGTAATCTAGAAGGTGTCGATCTATTAATCAGATCTTGAGGAAACAATCTATATACTTTGTCTCTTGGAGATATGATGGAATCCTCTCCTATATGTCTCTTGTCAAAGGCCTCAAAGACTAAGTCCTGGCTATGGCACCGACGTTTGTCTCATCTGAACTTTAGTGCAATCAACCATTTCGCTAGACACGGTCTTGTTCGAGGTCTCCCTAATCTAAAGTTTGAAAAGGACCATCTGTGTTCTGTATGTGCAATGGGCAAAAGCAAGAAAAAACCCCCCACAAACCTAAATTTGAAGACACCAACCAAGAAAAACTCTATCTCTTACACATGGATCTTTGTGGACCAATACGTGTCGCAAGTGTTAATGGAAAGAAGTACATCCTCGTCATTGTCGATGATTACTCTTGATTTACATGGTTTAAGTGCTTAAGGTCAAAAGATGAAGCTCCAAACTTCATAATCAAGTTTCTCAAGATGATCCAAGTGCGGCTTCAAGTGCCTGTCAGACGAATCAAAAGAGATAATGGAACTGGGTTTATTAATCAAACTTTGCATAAATATTATGAGAAGGTTGGCATCTCTCATGAAACATCTATTGCTCGCTCTCCACAGCAAAATAGTATCGTTGAAAGACGTAACCGTACGCTAATTGAAGCTGCCCGCACAATGTTAATTTATGCAAAAGCTCCGTTATTCTTATGGGTAGAAGCAGTTTCTACCGTATATTACACCCAACATCGTTCTATCATACGTCGTCGTCACGGCAAAACCCCATATGAGCTTTTACATGGCAAAATTCCCGACTTATCATTTTTCTATGTATTTGGGGCACTCTACTATCTGACAAATGATAGTGAGAACTTGTGTAAGTTATAACCGAAAGCTGATATTGGTATTTTCATTGGCTAAAAGCATTTCAAATTTACAACCGACGTACTAGACGAATCATTGAAACAATTCAAGTAGATTTTGATAAGCTGACAACAATGGCTTCTAAACACAGCAGTTTAGGACCCGCACTTCATGAAATGACTCCTGCAACAATCAGTTCAGGTCTCGTGCCAAACCCTCCTCCTTCAACACCGTTTATACCACCTTCAAGAACTAATTAGGATATTTTGTTTCACCACTGTTTGATGAATTACTCAACCCTCCACCAAGTGTTGATGGCCCAGCCCCTAAAGTCATTGCTCTGATTGCTGAAGTAGTAGCTCCAGAACTCGCTGCAGCAACCGGTTCACCTTCCTCAACAACTGTTGACCAAGATGCACCATCACCTAGTAACTCAAACAACATTCAAAACTCAATCTCCTGTCATTCCTAATGATGTTGAAGAAGACAATCATGACTTAGATGTTACACATATGAATAACGATCCATTCTTTGGTATTCCAATTCCAGAAAACATTTCTGAAGCATCTTCTTCTTTGGATGTTATTCCTACCATTATACACACTGATGCTCCTAACTCAGAACATGTTACCAAATAGACCAAGGATCATCCTTTAGACAACATCATCGGTGAACTCAAAAGACCTGTTTCCACAAGACTCCAACTTCATGAACAAGCCTTATTTTGTTACTATGATGCCTTTCTCACATCAGTTAAGCCAAAGAACTATAAAGACGCATTAACTCAAGCATGTTGGATTGAAGCAATGCAAGAGGAGCTTAATGAATTTAAACGTCTTGAAGTCTGGGAGCTCACTCCTCGTCCAGATAAAGTGATGGTTGTTACTTTAAAATAGATTTACAAGGTGAAACTTGATGAATTAGGAGGAATTCTAAAGAACACGGCTTGTTTGGTTGCTCGTGGTTACCGTCAAGAAGAGGGAATTGATTTTGAGGAATCATTTGCTCTAGTGGCTCGACTTGATGCTATTTGAATTTTCCTCACATATGCTGCTCACATGAATATGATTGTCTACCAAATGGATGTTAAGACGACATTCTTGAATGGCATTCTGCGTGAAGAAGTTTATGTCAGCCAACTGGACGGGTTTGTGGATCAAGACAATCTAAATCATGTGTATAAGCTTAAAAAGGATCTCTATGGGTTGAAATAAGCTCCTCGCGCATGGTACGATCTATTGTTGAAGTTTCTACTCTCTCATGAATTCTTTAAAGGAACCATGGATCCGACATTGTTCATCAGAAGATAAGGCAAAGATATTCTCCTAGTACAAATCTATGTTGATGATATAATTTTTGCGTCTACTACACCTGAACTATGTGACTAATTTTCAAAAATAATGTGTTCAAAGTTTAAGATGTCGATGATGGGCAAAATATCATTTTTTTCTAGGACTATAGATATCACAAAGTCCCAGAGGCATCTTTATAAACCAGTCTAAATATGCTCTAGAATCTTTGAAAAAATATGGTATGGAATCTAATGACCCCGTGGATACTCCCATGGTGGAGAAATCCAAACTGGATGAAGATACACAAGGGAAAGCCGTTGACCCTACACACAATCGTGGAATGTTGGGCACCCTTATGTATCTCACAGCCAGTAGACCAGACCTTACATTTGCTGTATGCATGTGTGCCCGGTATCAGGCAAAGCCTACCGAAAAGCACTTACATGCTATAAAAAGAATATTTAAATACCTAAGAGGAACTGTTAATAGGGGACTCTAGTATCTAAAAGATTCTTTTATTCCTCTAACAGCTTATGCAGACGCTGATCATGCGTGTTGCCAAGAGACTAGACGAAGTACATCTGGATGTATGCAATTATTGGGAGAAAGGCTTGTTGGCTGGTCATCAAAAAGGCAGAAAAACAATGAGATCACAGCTACTGACTATGGCCTTGGGTTCAATAAAATTCCAATGTACTGTGATAACAAAAGCGCTATTGCCTTATGCTGTAACAATGTTCAACATTCTCGATCAAAACATATTGACATCAGATTCCACTTCATAAAAGAGCAAGTTGAGAACGGAGTAGTAGAGCTTTACTTTGTCAATATGGAGTATTAGTTAGCGAACATCTTCACTAAAGCCCTTGGCAGAGAAAGAATTGAATTTCTTATCAACAAGCTGGGAATGCGAAACGCCAGAGACTCTGAAACAATTGGCAGATGAAGCTGAAGAATAGTGGTGGTACCTATTCAAATATCATGTATAAAATATGTATATATATTAAAAACCAGAAAAACAAAAAAGATTTTTATGTATTTATTTATTTTCAAAACATTTATAAAAACAAAATACAAAAATATAAAATTTATAAAACCAAAGACAAAATTAAAAAATGAGAAAAATATAAAAAGAGGTAATAATGGCATGTCTTCTGAAAATCGATAACATTTACGGTCTTAGAAATGTCATTTAATAATCATACGAGGCTGTAAATGAAGTTTGAGCAAAAGTTCCAATTGTTTTTAAAACATGCCAATTGGCTTGCTATTATTTCAGATAGCAACCCGGTCATCATCTTAAAGGTAAGTATTTCAAAAAGAAAAACTATGACCTCATAACGGGATATTTATTCTCGGGCATGGTCTTTTTTGACCAAGCAGAGGGCTTTTGGTTTACTGGCAACACAACCCGTGCTTAGATTTTGGGACCTCAGTTTGTAAAAAATCTGATGAAATAATGAATGATAACTTATCTTTTAAAAACATCACTTTTGAGTCGTTTTCTATGATTATGACTGTTGTACTATGAAATAATACCTCAGATTAGCTTCCGCTACTATATGTCAAAAATAGGGGTGTTATAACGGTCATTATTTAAGGGGGAGAAAATGTCAAATTATTTTCTTCAGAAAGTCATTTGATAAAAGGAATAAAGGTTTTTAAACAATAACATAATATCATTTTTAAGGGAAGTTAATTAAGTTTAGCTTATGTGTGCCTTAAATGTTATGTGTTTATGCCTTTAGAGAGGATATGAGCAAATTTAAGTTGTTAGGTATGCTAGTTAAAACTACAAGGACTATTTGTGCCAATGTGATAACTTTAAATGCCTAAATAAACTTATAATTGAAAAGTGCTAAAGATTTCAAACATTAGGGGGTAGATGTGTCAAAAACAATAATTGTTTTATTACACCCCCACTTCCTCCCCATTTTTTCACTTACACACACACCACACTTATTTTTTTCTCTCAAAACCTCTAGATCGATCGTCATCACCTCCAACAACATATCCATTCGCTTTTGTGCTTAAGGTATAATTAAAACGTTGTTCCTTACACCCTAATGATCTTATATCTCGAAGGAATTTTGTTTTTACAAGGTTTTAATTTCGAAAACCCTAAAATTCAAATTAGGGTTCTTCAAAAATTAAAGCTGAATGAAAACTAAAATTGGTAGAGGGGTTTTGTTCATTTTAGGGTGTTAAAGACTCGTGTATATCAGTTTTTAATAAAGATATCTTATGCGTAGGATTTGATTGATTTTGTGAGTTGAACTTATGTGTTTTTGAGTTTTAATGAGAAAAGTTTGTGGGTTTTGTGAATGTTATGCTTTATATGTTTATATGATTAAGTTTGTGGTCTAATACCCACATCTTAAGTGCATGTTATTAGGTAATTATGAATGTTATGAAAATCTTGCTCGTTTGTATTATTCTTGATGAATCTTTGTTTATGATTTGATAAAAAATGTCCATTAGTATACTATGATGATGTATGAATAAATTTTGAAGTTGTAAATTTCTTGCAAATCATTTGGGTACTCGAATCGAATTGGTAGTTGCTCTATATAAACTGAGCTCGCAGTTTTAGGTCTAGTAAACGAACTTGCAGTTTCTTTAAGTAAACGAACTCGCAGTTTCTTTAAGTAACCGCACTCGCAATTTGTAATAGGAACCGAGCTCGCAGTTTTTCTCTTATGACCGAATTCGCAGTTTATCGATAGTATCCGAACTAGCAGTTTTTCTATTGTGACCGAACTCGCAGTTTTTCTCTTGTGATCGAATTCGCAGTTTATCGATAGTATCCGAATGAGCAGTTTTCAATATTGACCGAACTCGCAGTTTACACTTATTTAACAAGATTCACACTCATACTTAAAGGATACAAAAGGCTAATATCATAAACACTTAGACACTAATTAGAATGTGACTTAAAACTTGTGTTAGATAGCAAATTTAAAATTGGTTATCTTTGGAATCTAATCAAGTTAACATTGGATTAAGTTAACTAACCCAATTTAAGTTCATCCTTTCCATGATTAGTTTTCTAAATGTGATAGATACCTTAGGTGCCATAGCTTGAAAAGGTCTTTATAGTGTCTTATATAAACTTGTTTATATATAAACTGTATTGAATATTTCTTAGCAGAATCATAAGTATCACAAAAGAACAACAGCAAGCCCTTGATGATGCTCTTGTTCCACGAGAACATCGTCTAAGGATTGGGAATTGTAACTATAGATTGAGCACAACATTCAAGCCCAAGGAACCCACTTTTCAAATTGCTTTGGATGTTCTTTCTCTCGTACCATTTTATCAAGCCTTCTTGATCACTGCAAGTGTTCCTGCCATCTACATGCATGAATTCTAGGCTACTGTTTCCTATCACAAGCACAACATCAAATTCAAGATGAACAAAAAGAATTACTTTTTTGATCTGGAAAGTTTCAGAGATATGCTCCATATTTGCCCAAATCTTCCTGGCTAGAAATTTGTCCTCATACTTTGAGGGGGAGCATTAAAATGTTCCTGATAGTTATTATGTAATATTTTGTCCCCGAACGTTTAATCAATTGATATCCAAAATATTAAGGGATTAACATTTTGGATAAGGGGAGAAAATATGATTAAATTGAACCTAATTTGTATTGAAATGTGAGCATATAAAATAGACTCAATTCAAATTCTAAAAAATTAAACATGTACTACGTTTACGGTGCACATGTTAGGAAGGAGTTTTTAGTGATGATGAAAAACCTCTCAAGTGTAAATCTTTTGATATTTATATCAAACACTTTGATTGAACTTTTCAATGATTTTGGTTTTGATTGTGATGGAATACCCAAAAGACCGACCATGTACTTAAATTTATGGAGTTATAAGGTGGTTAGGCATAGGTAGTCAAAAGAAAAAAAAAAAAAAAAAATCCCATAATCCAGCCATAATGGAGGGATCTTCACTGGGGATCTCCACTAGATAGTGATAGAAGTCCTTCGATTGACACACTAAGGAGAAAAGTGAGAATCAAAAAGGGGTGGGGGGGAAAAATAATCCGATTTGAGATGGAGCTTAACACTGAATAAAACCCAACAGGTGTTAGTTATGAAGTCTCGGTAAGCATTGAAGGGTTGATGAATGAAAGATATGTAAGGATAAAGGGTATAAGAAAGAAGCCCTCATAACTTAGGCAAAATCGGGTACCAGATACATAATCTGTCGGAATCACTAAGTTATTTTTGACATTGAAGATCAGTTTCTTGACCCAGTAAACAATATGCACAACCCTCCCTATCCATAAAGTCTCTCAACGACATGTTTCATTTCTCACAGAGATTACACGCATTTCTTTAACTTTCTCACTCTGAGTTAGTTGATATTAAATAGTGCAGTATGCTCTTGCTCGATCAATTAAAATCAAAGAGCACTATTGAGTCTAGAGCCAAAGAGGTAATCATAAATCCATTAGGACATGTCAAATTATGTTGCTAAAGTCATACAATGTGGAATAACAAGGATTATATATTAAGTGTTCCTAGCTTATCATTGTGATTTTGCAGAACATATGAGTGATGATCATTTACATTGAAGAGGAAATCCTGCTGAGCAACATCAAACAAGCTCATGGTAGGTGACTTGTGCGATTCTATACGAATCAAACTTGTGACAACTAAAAAGAAACGATGGTGCGATTATATAAGAATCAAACTTGTTCCAGGTTATGAATTGACGATTGATGATGAATTTTGAAATGATTAACACTCTCGATGTGCATTTTCGTCTCTTGCAACGCCAGAAAGTTAATTTTGTGTTTATCACACAACTCCCTAACCCAATTTTTTCTCTACTAGAGATACACCCTTTATATAGGGGTGTTAACGAGTCGGGGGTTTAACGAGCTACTCAATCTCGTTTACCTTGATTCGAGCTCCAGTCGAGCTCAAACAAAAATGTAGAGATCGAATAATTTCACGAGTCGAGCTTTTTAAACTAGTATTTAGCTTGGCTCATTCGAACGCTCGTTTAGTTATTCGAGCGAAACAAGCCAAATGAGCTACTCGAGCTAAACGAACTGAAGAGCTAATCGAGCTGAATATGTAGTTTCAAAATATTTTGATGTAAAATATTTTATTACTATTAATATTATATAAGTTAAAACTTAAAACCAAAACTAAAAATATGTTAACCTTTAATCACATCAAAGATTTACAATTTAGATTTTATTTAGTTTTTATATAAGTATAAACTAGTAAACTGGTAAACTTGAGTTTTTGTTTTTATAGACCACACATTGTCTTCCTATTGTTTTACTCATCCGATGTTGGATGTGAAAGCAAATCTTTTCTCTATTCTTTTCTTTTTCATTCAAACTTACAAGCATTATTTAGATTGTCAATATATATGAATAAGTTAACCTTAATTACATTTAGTTATGTGTCAAATAACTTATTAATCATGTTCATTCATTGATCATATAATTTCTAACATTAGTTTTATGTTAGGTAAGTGTTTTATAAATAAATAACCAATATGTTTAAAAACTCTTTATCAAATATCTAAATGAATGAAATCTAATCATAAATACCACTAAAGAAGAACTATGAATCAATAGATAATTTCAATGAAACTCGCTCATGTGGCTCACATGATGTTAGGGGGTTATATCAAGGTTTTTGTGATCAGAAATACAACATATGTGTTAGGATCAAGAAAAGTCTTGGTCACTTTCAATATTTACTAGTCAAAGCCCGTAGTTAGATATATTAAACATATTAAGCTAATATGGCCCAAGGCCCATGGTAAGCCCATCAATAGGCCCCATGGCCGGCTAAACTAGTGTATAAATACCCTCTCCATAGCTTGGAGATGGTGTTGGTTGGTTTCGTATTCTCAGTTTGCTAATGAATTATATGTTTTTTACTTTCTCTCTCTAGAATACATCCATCCTTCCACTTTCTCTCACTAAGTTCCTTCCTATTTCATATCAAAGAATACTTGTATTCTTCAATTGGTACTAGAGCCATGGAGTGGTGTGTTTAGTTTTTGTGTTTAAGCTTTCTTGTTGGTTCATTTTTGCAAAATCGTCCTTTATTTTTTCTTTTCTTTTGATTCCAAAGCTATTGTGTACACTAAAGGATTATTTACCTTGGTAAATCTGATCTAGTATCTTTATGATTTAGGTGTACAAGCTTAGAATAAAGAAAAATATCATTTTTGTTACATTTTTGTGTTTGAAAATCTTATAAAGAGCAAATATCATTTTTGTTAAATTTTTTGGCTTAAAAACCTTAAAGTTTTCATTTTTCTTGTTCCTATAGGTTTAGTAACACTAGTTGATGTTCGCTAAAATACACATCTTTTATAACCCGAAAAACACTATTAATCGGACTAAAGTTACTAAATATGGATAATTATTGTACATATATGCTTGTCTGGTATTTTTATGTCTTGCAGGTAAAAAGGATCGAAAACGGTGCAAAAACGAGATTTATCGGGCTCGATTTGATCAAGTTAATTATTACTCAAAGCCAAGATGAAGTCGTGAAAAGTCTTCGAGCATACCAGTAGAAAGAGCACGAAAAAAAAACGAGTCCAACGGTGCCTTCATTGCTTATTGGGCTGGCCCGTAACCCATTTATATGGGCCGGACCAGCCCAAGCTAGCACTAAGCCCAACAAAAGCCCAATTTAATCCACGTTAAATCTAAATAAGAAAATGAATGGGTGATGTCAGGTGATGTCATCATCACATGTGGTGTAAATAAATATCAATCAGTCATATGACCACGCACTAATTTTGGAGGACAAATGGGATTTGGACATGTGGCTGGGCAGGAATTCATATCTCTCATTTTCATTTCTTATTTCTAATTTGCAACCAAAAGAATGATCCTACAGTCGAAATCACTGCATACAAAGAAAGCTTTCATAAAGGGACACGTGGAGCTCGATTAGCGGCTGGATCTTCATTATTCTTTGCACGATCCGAGGCTAGCCACAAAAGAGCCAATGATTGGCCAATTATTATATCAACGATGGGATGAAATTTACAATACGACCCCTTCTCACCTTTTTAATATAACACGCCACCCCTCACTTTTGAAAAAGAGGTAGTTAGTTTTTATTTTTTTTTGTTTTTAGTTTTTAGCTTATTTTAGTTTAGTGATAGCTTATTTCATTTTTCTAGCTTATTGTATCTAGCTTATTTCACAAGTTTCGTAGTATGATGTAATAAATTTTGGGTTAAAGTTGATTATAGATCTCGTTTGGATTATCTTTTGCTTAAAATCATTCGTTTCTATTTCTTTTGGTTAGCTTACACAAATAGCTGATTTTCCGTGCTTAATTTGACAGCTTATTATTCTAAAAAGTTCTTAAATGCTAAGAAAATGACTCCTATAAGCCATCAAAGCTCATTCGATTCATTTTCATTTTTTTAAGCACTTTTCAAATGATTAGCTACAATAAGCTCGAAAATAGCTTATAGTTGTGCTTACGTCGTTTTTGTTTTAATAGAAGCTCATATTTTCAGATAAAATAAGTTTCTAAGTAGCTTATTTGGTTGAATGAGAGCTTAAATTGTTAGATCGAACTTTTTGTTAGCTTATTTGCTTATTCGATTATTTTAGTGCTTATTTCGTTTAGGTTTTAGCTTATTAAAGAGTTTTAGTTTAGATCTCGTTTTTAGCTTATTTTTCTTTAGCTTAATATCGTGTTTCTTTAGTATTTTGTTCTAGAGCTTATTAGGTTGTTAGATGTGCTTATATCGCCATGCTATTTGCTTAATTTCGTTTGCTTATTACGTTCTTACAAAGTTTTCATCTAGTTTAATAGTAATTAGTGCTTATTCTTTTCGATAAAAAGTTTATTTATAGTAGATCTCGTTTAGTTGATAAAACTCATTTAGATTCGTGTGAAAATTGCTTATGTCTTTTGTTCAAAGTCTAAATAGCTTATAAAATCGTTTACCATTTGTGAATGCTTAATTGAAAGTTTGATCTATTTTTCTAGTGCTTATTGTTCATTTCAACTTATTTGAGTATCATTCGTTTATTGATCCGTTTCAAGCTCAACACGATAGACATCGGTTAATAAGATTTCCACTAATTGCTTATTCGTGATTCACCATTTCACTTTTGATGCTTCAAAATCAGATGTTTGAAAATTATTGTTAGCTTAAGTTCTTATCTGCTAAATGAAATAATGAAAACTCATTTGTTTAATTCTAGTGTTAGCCCAAATCATTTGGGCCTAAGTTATTTGAAAATTGTAGAGCCTTCATTTGGTTTGATTGTTAAACTTGGGCCTGCGTTGGATTAGTGTAAAGTTCTTTTAGGCCTCGGGTTTCGTTTGGATTGCTAGCACTGTGAATGTTACATTTGTTATATCTCTTAACCGTTTGTATTTGTTTTATTTGTTTTGGTACCGGTCAACTCATGAGGCGCGGAGCTTAAGGGTTTATTTAGCTAGAGTGAATTTGATTATTTATTTTAGCTAAATAAATTGGGTGGTTTACGTTTAAATTGCGGCTTTTCGATTCGGTTTCATTTTCTATCCTTTTTCAATTAAATAGTGTAGATTTATTTAGCTTAAATTTAATATATTTTTTATTAATATGAGTAGCGAGTAGTTTAGTTAGTGCTTGTTAAATGATATTTGTGAATTGGAAATTAAGTGTGGATTTATAAAAGGTTTAATTGATTAATAATTTGTCGAATTATTTAGATTTGTAAGATGATTGTTTAAAGGGCAAAATTCGGAGAATAATCAAATTACACATCTAGTAATTATTTTCCTTTTAAGAGGTTTTTTTTCACACTTAAGGAACTTTTCACATCACTTAGCAAGCATATTAGTCATTTATATCCTTTTAAGCATATTTGTCATTTATATCTTTTAGATCAATTTTAGTTTAATCTTGTAGTTTTAAATCTTAGAATTAATATTAGTTTAATTTTTAGCATAAAAATAGTTTAAAACCAAAACCAAAAACTTGAATGATAATCAAGCTCGATTTACACCTTGAACGTAGATTTCCATTCACCTCTCACCGAGAAAAACGAAACCCGTGTTGATTACTTTTTATTCTTTCCTAAGAATAATTTGTATGATACTTTGCTTACGTATATGTATTATATTTGAGGGTTTATTTTAGAAAAGTGTTGTAAAAACCACGACATCAAAATGGCGCCGCTGCCGGGGAGAGGTGTAGCGATTTTTACGAGATTGTTTGTGTTCAAGCCTTGAAGATCCTTTCTTCAGAAAGTTTATTTTCGTTCTTATAAAAAATATAATAATCCAAGAATATTTTTCTTCTTATTTTTATTTTTCCTTTTCCTTTATACATATTAAAAAATACCAAATATATTTTTTTATTATCTTTTTAAAAAAACTTTCAAAAATATTATCCTTTATCCTCTTACTTCATTTAATTCTTATCTTCTTTATCCTCTTATCTGTTTAATTCTTCGACATGTCTTCATATAACCATTTTGGTTGCTCGTGGTGTGGAGGTCCGTTTAATGGTCGAAACTATCCGGGCTGTAGCAGTATAGGATCCGAAAATGAGTTTGTCTATGACCTAAATCCTTATTCTTATAATGACAAACCTACCTTCTTCAACCAACCTCTACAGCCCCAGACATACTCTTGTGATTTTTGTGGTAACGATCATTACTACGGTTTCGATTGTACATCACGAGTCCCGCTTGTCTATGAGCAGGAACCGTGCTACAATCAAAACTTAAGTGATAATTATTATCCACAAAATTCATCGAGTTTTTCTCAATAATATCTTTGCTGTGAAAACTGTGGGGGTCCTCATGAAAGTTTTCAATGTCAACCGATGAATCAAAACCACTTTGAACATAATTCTAACTATTCCGGTTTTGACCAACCCCTGCAGTATTCCATCAATCATCAAGAAGATCTTAATCAGCAAAGGATAAGTGATGTGCATGTTATATGGGATAAACTAGAAGAGTCACATAATAAAATTCTCAACATGGTGCGATCATTTTGTGAAATGGTAATTCAACAAAAGCAGGCGGCTAATGTTAGTACTTATACTCCTGAATCTTCGTGACGTTACAATTACGAGGATGACGATGATGACGAGGAGTATTCTATTCCTTTAAAAGATATGCCTCAAATTTCTCCGTCTATTGCTCTCGCACCCGTGTCTTCTATTATGGAGCCCGAGGATTATCTTATAATGGGGAATGAGGAACATAGCATTATTCCTGAAAAGGAATCGAACGAATTCATAAAGTCCAGTGTTGAGGATCTTATTCCAATCCTAAGAGAGTCCGAGGATACATCCGGTAGTGATAGTGAGAGCGTTTTACCTTCGAGTAATGATTTCTATCCCATTTTTGAGAAAAAATCCGTGACTTTCTCTAACCCTCTTTTCGATTCAAATGATTTTACCTCTAGTGATAACGAGTCACTATCCGATGAGGACGTTCTGGAAGATGTTAAAATTCACTTGAACCCTCGTTTCGAATTTGACGACGAATATATCTCTAATGACGTAAATCCTCTTTTTGATGGGATGTTAGAGGACATCTAGTGCAAGGATTCTTATGATTCCAACCTTGATGAGTTGACTTTCCTAGTCACACCTCTTTCCGATTCTAATGAGGATGAGTGTCTCACTCCAGGAGACGACATTGAGTTTCTACTTCACCATGATCCGTCTACTCCTATGATAAGCGTTGCTTCCATTCTCGAGGGGTTCACCGATGAACCGCCTCTCGAAGAGAATGACTATTTATTTGATTTAGAGTCTAAAGAAAATGAATGGAAAAATATTTTGTACGATGATTTGATGTCCGAGGACAAAGTTTTCGACCCCGGGATTTATGAGAAGAGTTTTTCTTTGAAATTTGTAAAGTTAACCTTTGAGGATCGCCATTATTTTCCCATCACATTTGTTATCCGAATATTTCTTCCTTATCTCACTTATTCGGTGGATTCTTCTTTTCTTCTCTCCTCCAGGAGTGAGGATACTATTTTTAACCCCGGCATCTCCACTTTTCATTTTTCTTCTCTTAAGCCGGTGGCATATGAAAATCCGATGGTGATTTTTCCATTCTTCTGTTTCTGCCCCGAGACAAAGGAATTCGGGGAGAGTCAAGCTAGAGACTCGCACAAAAACAAGCGCTTCTCGAGAGGCAACCCGTGTCTTTTCTTCTTTCTATTTTCTTGATTAATAAGTGAGTGTGATTTTATAGCCCAAGTGTAGGGGCGTGCTTCTTTCTATGGTATGTGGTATTGTTTTTGCATGATTCCTTAAGATCATGAAGACCCGTGCTTGTTTTCAATCCTCCAATCATCCGGTCTTCGATCTTTTACTTATTTTGGAATCCTCAGTCCTGATCATGTATATATATATTGTTTCCCCATAACTGATCATTCTAGGTAATTGTCCATTATTATTCTTGTTAGTTTATTAAGAGACTTTTGGGGAATGTTTTTGAATACATACGAATGGTCGTGATATGATGTATCCAAAGCATTAAAAATTTGAGTTTTTTCGAAAACCCCCCCTTGAAAGATGTAGTGTTGAAACTCATAATTTTGAAAGATTATGATCGTCAGTAGAAGAAATTCTTAAAAAATTAGGTGTTCCACCATTGTGAAAAACATCATGTACGAAGACTTCTCTTCCACACTAAGGGTCAAGCGCATCTTATGCTACACTCTCCTTTTACTGAGCTCAAAAACTTGAATGTCTTGAAAGAACAATCAAGACCGATGAAAAGTTTAATTTCTCGTGTTAGAATAAGTTACCTTTATAGGATAAACGTTCCTTTATTTTGAAAGTCCGGGTTACGTACTGATATTTGCACATAAGCCATCAAGAAAACTGTAGAAATGACAGTTTGAAAAGCATTGAAACTTCCTTTTCGATGAGCTTTCATTTACACCCCGTGTCGATATAAAATCAAACATTTTACAGGTACGTAAATGTTATCGATTCCCAAGAGCCATGTCAGCAGATTATTTTTTGAAACATTTTCTGATTTTTTTTTGATTTTGTATTTTCTTTTTAAATTTTATATTTTTGTATTTTTCCTTTTTTTTATATAAAAATATGTAACATGTTGACCTCAGCATTGTTATGTGATGTGAAATAGTAATATCCAACTCTTTGTCGTGATGTATCTGTCTTAGTCAGCTGGAGGAACATAGCTTTTTGGAACCAAGCCTTTGAACGTTACAGTTCATTGCTGTGTTTCGTGAATTCCGAGTTCTGAACTTTTATGTTCAGGAAGTCATTTGTCAGGGAGGAACGAGTCCTGAACTTGTTGTGAAACAGACGTCATTGCTTATTCAGCATAATGAAAATTCCTTGAAGCCCTGGTTTCTCAGATATCATCTTTCAAGCAACCAAACTACTAGACCTTCCATTTTAGGATTTGAAGATGTACCTGCACTTAAGTTAAGAGTACCCTGCACTGTACAGCTAAGGTTTGGTTCCATTCATACATTGTTAGTGATATCCTCGTTTCACCATTTTGGGGTTCACTGTCAACCTTGGTTGTGCTGGAAGTGAATATCTTTCCAGTTGGAACCCACCTAAGACCAACTGTCTTGAAAATTTTTACCCTCTTCACACTTAAGACAGAGCTAGGATCATTGTTTCTCATGGACAACGAAAGTCTTTTTGACTGAAAGACCTGTAGTCGTTTTGGATCTGTCTTTTGGGTTTCTTTGCGAAAACTTTGTTTGGCTCACTATCGGTTTTGTATCTTTTTGTGTCTTATTTGATGGAACCTTCAGCATGTGAGTTGACGTCATTCAGGAATTATGTGACACAAGCATCATGATTTTCATTAAAGACACATTTTCTTGACTAGGTTGAGACAAATAAAATGTTTGGAGTCAGAAAAACTTCTTGAATTTCCTAGATGTTCACTATGGCACAGTCTTTGTCGTGATACAACTACTATTAGATGCAGCCAATTCCTAGACTTTGGTTATTAATCCTAGTTTGTTTTGCTACCATTATTTGTGCTTTGTGATCTAGCAGAAGGCATTCACACTAAGGTTTCTAATTCCTACGATTTCTTGTTCCTTTTTCCCTTCTAGCTCCTCTAGGTAGTGATTATGAAACCATGTCATTGACTATACCTAAGTGAGCCAGATTGCAAAATCATGTGTTGAGTTTTGCAACACAAATTCTCTTACCTTTAGTCAAATAATTGTAGTGACTTGTTTTGACAAAATCGTTATTGACATCAACCTTGAGGCAACCCGTGCTAATTTGAAAATCTAGGTCGTTCAGACTTAAACGCAGTCCGGTTTTGTCTAACACACTGATTGGTTGCCTATGTGGTTGTAAAGCCCGTTTCCCTAAGATTGAACGATTTGGCAAACTTAGTATTCACACTAATTCCTGTTAATTCCTTAACTCATTTTTAAATGCTGCAACTTGCAAACCCTTTTTCCTGAAGTGAGCTTTGAATTTATCATTATTTCAATCAAAGAAGTTGTGTTCTATTTCTTAAGCTCTTAATGTCTTGATAGAATCAAACATTTCTTTGTACTAGCTTTTTTCAAAGTCTCATTTTCCTCAATGTAACTTAGCCACTTTGGTTTCCTATTCGATGTTTATTGTTTCAATTACACTATGAGTCTTGTATAACCTTGGCTTCATTACTTTTACTTTTAAAAAATTGACTCATTTGCCCTTCTTTTAAAGCTTGATGTTTTGATATTCAAGTTCAAGATATCACAATGTGCTTCAATATCATAAAAAATGTTTTTGAATTGGCAACCAGTCTTTTTGAGGATGAATATTTTTCAGATTCAAGAGATTGAATTGAGGAGTTTAATTGTCCTGGTTATCAGTTAATTAGCAGCAAAAGGACATGTGTCTGACGATTGTATTCACATTTCTGGTTAACCTTTCCTTCATTATTGAATGCAGGTTTGCGCAGTATGTTGATTGTCATTATACAAAGATAGTGATTTCACCAGTTGTTTGTACCATCAACCATTGGCTCTTCAATCATATATATGGATCTGAAATCTGCATCATCAGCATGAGCATCATTCCTTGAGTTCTGCTCGTATCCAGCACTTTGATTTTAATCCCCAATATATTTCTTTTCTGTTTAAACCAAACTAGCATCCACTGCTTTTCCCGTATCAACCTTATCCTCTGTTGTCTGAATCTGTCTTTCATTCACCCAGCTATCATACTCTCCGTATTTATGCTGTGCTCTTTCATCAATCGACTTCTTAACAGATTTCCATGTGCTGGATCAGTGTGTCACGGAATTCTGGAATTTCGAGTCGAGTGTATTGTAGGAATTTGTTGCATGTCATGTCAACATATTCATCATCCAAATAAATCCGTGACTTGATGAACTTCTGAAACTGTGTCTCGAGTACTTTAAAAGAAGCGTGATCCAATCTCTTAAATTCTTCTTGGGTCAAGTTTTTTCTAATTGATCCATGTTTAGGAACATTTGTGCCTATAAAGGTCTCACATCTACCAAAGAGTGTTGCAAATTCACGTTTGAATCCAGACTCGATCGAGTTCCTTTTAAGTTGTCGTGTGAAAGATGCTTGAGGTGTGAATGAAGTTTTTGAAAAGATACCAGCCCACTCTTTTTGCTTTTCTTCTAAATAGCAATCCAATGCTTTAACTTCTTGAACTGTGCATTCTTGAATCTGCAACTTTTTGTCATACCAACCTTTTCTGATCGTTTGTCTGCATGCAATGATTGTTTTTGAGCATAACATCTTCAATGAAAACAAAGTATGAGTATTATTTCTTTGAAGAGTTGCAGTGTATCACGAAATTCTGGAATATCGAGTCGAGTGTATTCTAGAAAGTAGTTTCGTGTCATTACAATATATTCATCATTTAAATAGATCTGTGAGTTGATGAACATTTGAAACTGTGTCTCAAGTACTTTAAAAGCATACATGAATCCAATCTCTTGAAATTCTTCGTTGTTAAGTTGCTTTTGTAGTTGATCCATGTACAGGAACATTGTGCCCGTGAAAGTCTCTAGATCTTGACCAAAGAGTGTTGCAAATGCGCGTTTGAATCCATCCTCGGTTCGACTTCCTTTTAAGTCATTGTTTGAAAGACACTTGAGGTGTGAATGAAGTTGTTGAAAAGATACCATGCAACTTTCTTTTGATTTGTCTTGAATTAGTTGCATTTGTTGTTTTTCCGAATCTGAATGCGAAGATAAGGTATCTTTCTTTTCCATTTTATCGTGAATTGTGAAGTGAAAATGATTTGAAGGATCTTAAGCAGGTAAAGTGATTGTTGTTGTTGTGAAAAAAAAAACTATTTCACGGGATTTTACAAGTCTTGAGTAAACCGAAAAAAATACAAGAGTATTTCGCGGGATTTTACTAAATCAAGAAAACCGTAAAAATAGAATTATTGTTGTTGAAATCGTTGTTGTAGTTGAAGAACTTGAACTTTTGATAACGATTTGTTAGCTAAAACGATGAACGGGGAAATTTCTTACAACGAAAGGGCTAAAATTGAAAATTTTGAAAACTAAAAAATAACAAAAATTAAAAGTTTAAAAGTGAAAAAGAAAAAAAAATGAAAAAGTTTGAAAGTAAAATGTTATATTTAATCTTGCTTAAAAAAGAAAGGGTTAATAGTAAACAAAGTAAAATCTAAATGTTAAATATGAATATTGTTTAGAAGTTGAGGGGCTTAAAGTGTAAAATTCGAATTATAATTAATAAAATAAACGTTTTCCCTCCTGTTCAATTGTCATCTTTGTTTTAAACTTGATAAATATGAGAAAAGATGCAACGTTTGTAAATTTAATCTCGCGGAGTCGCACGGTTATCGTCGGTAAAAACTAAATACACCACGTTGATCGAAACGATGTCACGAATACGATGATGTAAGTCTTAAGTCCCGTCGTTTAACGTCACTCGAAACCGAAAAACCGAAAATTTGTTAAACGTGAAGAAACTCGTTCAAGCTAGAAGAGAACCGAAAATTTTGTTCTTGTGTGTGATGTAGTTCGGTTCAAGCTAAAAAAAACTCGTTCGGTGCTAGTGCTTTCACTTGTTTGGTCCTTGAGTTTTCCACTCGTTCGGCTCTTGTGAATTTTACTCGTTCGATTCCACTCGTTCGGTCCTTGAGTTTTCCACTCGTTCGGTCCAAAAAAAATTCAACTCGATCGGTTCACCAAAGAGTTCAATGGTTCGGTTGTCAAGGCTTCTAACTCGTTCGGTTGAGGAAGATTGTCACTCGTTCGGTCCTTGAAAAATATAACTCGATCGGTTGTTCTGTCGTCCTTGTGTCTTCTTCTTTTTAACAGAAATCACAAAAAAAACAACCGTCCTTTTTCTTGTCTTCTCGTAGCAGCCAAGAAAGTAGAGGAATAAAAACTATAAGTTTGACACAAAGAGGCAACAAAAACTAAAGAAAAACAAAGCACTTATATCATTTCAAAGGTGAAACAAAAGAAGAAAGAAAGAAAGAAGAAAAAAAACGTATGATTGAGGCCAAATTAGAGATTTACAACTTTAACTAAAATTTGACGAGAGAAACTTAAACAAAAAATAAGTTGAATCAAAAACAATAAGCCGAATGATAAAAAAAACCAAATATGTCGTTTCCAATAAGCTCACATTAACAAAAAAAACCACGAAACCCACCCTAGGCGACTGATACCAATTGTAGGAACCCGATTAACACTTCACTTCATAACACGAATCAAGAACTAGAAATAAGAAAAGAGATAAAGGTTTAGAGAGAGAGAAGATGAGAGAGAGATGAGAGAAAAAAAAGATATTAGATTTAGAAAAAATATATTTGTGAGATTAGATATTATGTTAGATATTTTTCCAAGTGAAAAATATCTATATATATATCCCTACACATTTAATGTGACGCGAGGGATATTTAACTAGGACTCGGGCTCGGGTTTTGCTTGGGATTAAACCCGAAACATATACAATATTAGATTAACTATCGAGCCCGATTCCCGATAATATTCTATTACAACATTAACTAATTAAAGACCGAAGCTCCATCGTAGAGTGACCGAGCTTCCTTGTTCGACTCAATAAATTGAGGCTAACATTCTCCCCCGAAGTGAGGTCTTGAACACGAGAACGAGCTTCCTTTATTGACTCAATAAAATTGAGGCTAACAATCTCCCCCGAAGTGAGTTCATTGATGACACTCCTTCATGAGATTAGTGAGATTGCTTTTGTCGTTTAAGCTCGAGTGTTCTTGGTCTTTGTCTTCGTTGTAATCTTGTTCCTTCATGCTTTGTGATCGGCTAAGCCATCTTACGATCTTGTGTCTTTGACCAACATGCTCATACTATTGCATTATCTTGAAAGCTTTATTTCA
>BQNB010051618.1:1506-33325 GCA_026074375.1 Tanacetum coccineum | reverse complement strand
TGACATGGGCTCGGGTTTTGGGCTCGGAAATGGATTTATAAGGTAAAGATTATATACTTAATGACCGTTAGTTATGGAGTAACGGTGTTAGGGTTTTTGGGACTTTTAGTGAATTTGTGTTATCTTTAAGGGTATTTTGAGGTTTTTTGTCTTTTGTGAGTTTGACCAAGGGTTGACCATGGTTGACTTTGTTGACCCTAGCTTGATAATTCTCGGCTATTGTGCACTCTTTCCTTCTCGTGTTTGGCTTTGTCCATTTTTGCTTTGATTTTTGTCCATTTCTTTAATATCCGTACTTGCACATACACAAACACAAAAACAAGCATATATTTGCCATTTTTATTATGTTTTTGGTTATTTGGGTTCGTTTTACAAGGTAAAAGGTATGTGTAAAATTGCGCATACCAATGACATAATACCACCATTCCATATATAATTGGAAAACATACATGATTGGTTTAGATACAAAATGATCACAACGATTAGGTTACAAGATAAAAGAATATATACAACCTAAAGCCATACTAGTCGAGAGTTACCCGTAATACTTAGTAGGGTGTACAAAATAACTAGCCATAACATGATCTAGGAACTGCTACCAGCCTCTTCTGGTGCATCTGGCTGTGCAGGACCTTTAGCTGGTCATGCCACCTCTCAAACTCTGTCATCTGAGTCTGAAGTCTCTTCAGCAGCTTCAGTGCCTCTATGAACTGCTTCTATCTCTTGCGGTCTGCCGCTAGCATCTCTGTAATCACCGCTTGTCTCCTGCGGTCCGCTACCTGTAGCTCTGTAATCACTGCATGTTGTGCTACCACCTGAGTACGTAACGACATAACCTCTGCACGCGCAAGGTCACTCGCATCCATAGATCATCCCCAAGCCTCTCAAGACATCCTGGCCTCAGCCTCCATGAGCCTAGCAGTACGAGCATGTGCACGCCTATCCCTATACAGCATGTTGAGCCGACCAGCCATCAACTGTCGCTCAGACTCCTCATCATCCAACCTAGTATAGATCTCGTATGTGTCTTGCCTGACCCTAGTGGTAAACTCTATCATCCGTCGACCCAACTCTGTGTCATCAGTCGCTGGTGCCCCTGGCATGTCTACCAGCATCTCATCCCAAGTGTCGGTGATCCCATAACCGACATCTCTCTCTAGATCCCGCATAATCTCCTTGTCTATGGTAGCAACAAAACCATAGTCCGCCCTAAAACCTCCAGGAGGTCTAGCAGTAAGGGTAGACGAGCTCTCTCTTACCTCATATCTCGGACCGAGAGCGATACCTAACCTCTTTTGAGGCGGTAAGGTAACCTCGGGTCTGTCTGCTCTACAGTCAATAGAGAGTAGATGCAAAGGTGGTGTCCCTGATGATGGTGCATCTGGTCTGGTGTGGAAGAGTATGATGGGTAGTGGTAATGGTAGTGAATGGGAAGTAGATGTAGCCTCGGCTCTTAGCCGGATCATCGCAGCTTGATAGCCCAACAGACGAATAGGACTAGCGGGTGGTGATGGGGATAACACAGGTACTGGTGATGATACTGGTAGTGGTGGTGAGGGAGTTTGAGGTAGTGGTGGTGATACTGGTAGTGGTGATAGTTTCGAGGGTAGTGGTGGAGAAGGTATCTGGGGAAGTGGTGGTGACTATAGGGAAAGTAGTGATGAAGGTGGAGTAGGCATAGCAAGAATTCTCTCAACCTCCTCCCTAGGAGGAAGTGATATCGGTGTCTCATCTCTGATGGATATCATAGCAGTAACGCGGTATGCAGGATGTGGTGGTGGTGTGTCCGCAGACTCGTCGGTCTCAAACGGCTCAGTCTCCTTGGCAGATGGGGCCTGATCAATAGCTGGTAAAGCAACAACTGTAGAGTCGGCAGGAGCTGGGTACTCCTCCTCCTCCTCATCCCCCTCAATATCAACATCCTCATCCTCGTCATCATCGGATGACTCATCCTCATCATCGTCATCGTCTCCTCCGTCGGCAGGATAATAGGCAGGATCCTCCGCAGGGTCCTCATCATCATCCTCCTCCGGATCCTCCTCAGGATCTGACTCAGGAACATAGCCTGGTGAATCAGCAGTAGGTGAGACAGCAGCAGGTAGTGGCTGCTCCTCAGCTGGGAGTATCTCATCCTCTAGTGGCTTGAACTTTGGGTATACAGGCTCCGGAACAAACTCTGGTGAAGGTGGGTACTCTGGACCCGGCACATAATCAGGAGATGGTGGGGCCTGAAAAGCAGCTACCACATAGGCATATGGGTCCTCTGGCATCACGGGTGGTCCATCGACTCCCGGTGATTCGATATCTGGCAAATTCGCAAATGGACTGGACACAGCAGTGTATGTAACCGTGGAATCCTTAAAATCCGACATGACTGTATCTGAAAATCAAAAAATAGCTTATATTAGTATTTAATATAAGACTCTTATAGTGATATACATTTATACCAAAACATGTATATCAATCCTAAGTGCATCTAGTCTTAACCAACTAATGCAACAAGTAGTGTATGTATATATGTCCCGTGAAAATCCCTTTGTATGAATGCAATGTTTGAAAACGGTTATAGTCTAGCAAAAATATTTGACCTGGTTCTCTATAACCTTGGCTCTTGATACCAATCTGTAACACCCCCAAATTGGGTCGCAGCGGAATATGGGTTGGGGGTGGTACTTCATAGATCAATAACACAAGATAATATAAGAACGACCATTAAAAGTCGTTTAAAACTGATACATTGGATTTAGCAAAGTGTTGTTACAAAAGCCCGAAGCTTTACATGTTCATTGTTCAAAATACAAGATTTAAGTTCATAACAATTATCCCAAAATGTAATGCAACCAAATCTTCATGCATATGACATCCAAAATATAAGACCACCAATGTATCCCTTGCACCTCGTGCTTATTGATCTCCTGAAAAACATTGCTTAAAACATCAACATATTGTTGAGTGAATTCATAGGTTTATAAAATGTATAATGTAGGACCGCAAGATTTCCCCCATGATAATGCAACAGATGCAAATATCATAAAATGTAATTACGTTTCCCTAAGCTCATGACACTGAAGCTCGACATGTATGAAATGCAATATAAATTGCCAACATTGCCCGTGTTGATGTTCTAACCCGCAACATCCTACGTCTGACATGGTATACGTTCGTTTGTCCAGTGATAGCTAATCACCCGAACGGGGATGTCAATCCCAATAGATCTATTCATAACATTCGCGCTCACAATCCTAGTAATTGACAGTTCATGATAATGGGCTCAGACAGGGTTATCGCTACTTAGGCAAACACGTAATCGTAAATGTGAAATGTCCACTTGCGTCCAATTGTAAAACATGCATATGTTTCTCACCCCAAAACTTATAAATCATTAAAAATTTAAAATGTGGGGTTTCTTTTCATTTTTTTATTCTATGAACTCACCTTAAGTAATGATAAACACAAATACACAGAAATGTGTCACGGAAAGACGGAAAGCCAACCGTAATTCAAACGTAGTTCGTATAAAGTACAAATCACTTGATTAACTAATGCCATATACAATTCTATATAGCTACATCACCATCTAATCGTGTTTGTGAAATTAAATTTTATAAAGTTAAAACTTTATAAAAATCTCATTCGCCAAAACGACGCGATTTTCTTCGTTTAAGCCGTTTCTTTACGTTTCTTATGTACACTACGCTTTTCGTAATTAAGACAGTTACAAAATATCGCATTTCATATTTTTGACCTACTGGTGAACAGTACTTTACTGTTCATAACAGTTTTAGAAAATTTATTTTTATAATTTATTTATCGAAAACCCGTAATGTCGTAGTTTAATGTCGTTAAGCTCCGTTATTTAGCGATTCTTTCGAGCCACAAGTCTTTGTTATAAAAAGTTTAATAAACATATTAATGGTGTTTTCAAAATGTTCATGTCTGAGATGAACAGTAACTTTTATAAAAATAGTTTTATAAAAGTATTTTTATACATTTAAGTATATAAACTCGCGTAATTCATAACTCCTTCGTTATTAATTGAAAAATTACGATTCTTATTGTTTTGGAATCCTAAAAATATGTGTGATCTGAGAAAAATAACCAACCTTACATATCAGAAGTATTTTATAACTTGTTTTTATAAAATTTCTTTTATAACGCGTTTAATTAACGTATAACTTGTAAACTACGTATCTTCCTCGTTATTAATCCGTTTTTTGAGTTTCTTACCTTTTTGGAATCGTCATGAGACGTACTATTTTATAAAAATGTTAAACCCACTGTTTGGAATTCGAATTATAACAGCCCTTTTATAATACTTATATATATTCATTTTTATAACTTGTTTTATATACTTTTCAACTTGATAAAATACCACAAGTCTTTACACCATATGTTTTACATATTATTATGTCCATTAGTCCATATTTTGTCCAAGTGTCCAAGTTAACAAATCCTTAACAATGCTCTTAAATCATAAACTTTCTTAAGTAAATTTTAATTAACTAGTTTATACATATACTTTTTACACTTAAACCAACATGATACAATACTTATATTTCCTTCATGACATGATATTTATAACCATATAACATGTGTAAAAGTATACAAAACCATGATTATAAGTACAAGTCCATTTTACATGTTTAAAAGTGTCCTAAATGGTGATTTTGCTACATATAACATATATACACATAAAATCATAATTATGAAATGATTAGGGTTTTAGATAACCTTAGGTGAATGAGTGATGAATGGGAAACAAATCACACCCTTATGATTTAAACCTTTGGCTTGAAAATATAGGATGAAAACCCTAATTTTCCTTGCTTTAATCCTTGTAAAGGCTTAACCAAGCCTTTAAACTTCCTTGGTATAGCTTATATATAGTGTAGGAATGCTTGTATATGTTTTAAAATAAGTTGTGTGAATTATTTGGTGGGTTTAGGGTTTGGTCGTGGGTTCTTAAGAGAAAAAGAGAGAATGAGTTGGTTTTTGATAAATGAAATTGTGTTGTGTGTATGTTATCACTAGTATGCAAGACTATATGTATCAAGTGGTAGTCAATTGTATAAACAAAGACCAAAGAGAGTAGCAAGGGAGGGGGGCACATGTGGGTAATAGGGATGACTAGTGGTCAAAACCACTAGTCATGCACTAAGTCTTACAAATCTCATACTTGCACCTTGCCTTAGGTAATGTTGTATGTCCTTATGTCTCCTTAGATGTAGATTAACCCATGAATTCAAGGAAGGAAGTGACTAGCTAATATCTTGGATATTTTGAGTTAATACTTGTATTAAATGAAAGTATTACTTGAGCTTTTATAAGTTGTAGTCTTTTATTTAGAAGTATAACTTGAAAATGGATAAGTCTTGGCTTATTTCCTTTAAGTGGGATGTCCCACTTGATATTATGGGTAAAGTTTTATAAACTTTGAGCATTGAGAAATAATAATGGGTATTCGTTGAAGCGTAGATAAATTGTGGTGGTTCCGGGAATGCCTAAACTTAATTTATCGCGAAACGTAAAAACTTTACGTAACCAATAAAATAAAATGAACAAAGTTAATAATTATCCTCAAAATAATTACTTAACACTTTGTTGATGTAAACATTTAATAGTTTGATGCCCGTTTACATTGAATGATTATTTTTAGCTTACGCGATTTAACTTAACGATTACGATTTAAAGCAAACGCGTACAATACTAAAAATACATAGTGAATTTATTGACGTCGTAAATGACCCTAAAACACAGGGTGTTATAGAAACCATATGTAATTCTACAAGAATCATATATGATTCTACAAGAATCATATGTGATTTCAGTCAAATCACATGTGATTGTAGTAAAATCACATATGATTGTAGTACAAGCAAAATCACACAAGATACTATACTTGACAGAGAAGACAGGAAAACAATCAAACTTATTTGTCGGTAGGAGGCTTTAAGGATGTACGAGTCTGGCTCACATTGTCATCGACCTCATAAAAACCTTCGGTTTCATGTACTTCAGATTCACACCACGGCCCATGCAATTCCAATTTACCAATGACTTCTTCCTGGATTTTAAGATCTTGACGTAGATTCATGGCAGTTGTGGTCCAGTTTTGGGTAGCAAGGCGTAAACTAATAACTGGAAACCACTCGAACTTTGTTGAATCCAAATACAGGAGCTGTTTAAAAAATATATATATAAACATACAATCAAGAAGGTCATAAATGTATTCACAAAAAATGAACAAAATTTATAAACATAAAAGATAAAATTACAATCAAGAAGGTCAACGGACCAATGTAGAAGCCATGAGTAGTATTTGGGACTGCATTGTGTTGAAGACAATTGTGAATGAAACCGCACCAATCAAATTCAGCGACGTTTGTATCTTCGCGAATACGTCAAAGAACAGTAAGATTAACAATCGCTTTCATTGTATTAGCGGTACCCCTAACGTTTGCAAATAGCATAAGGAATTTGACTTTAAACATAAAGTCAACTCTCTTTGCGAGAACCAACTTTTCAGCAATATCAGTAGCATCGATATCCTTCAAAGGCTTTGGATTAAATTGCTTAAACCACGGCTTCAAAAATCATCATCAAGAGGTCTCTCGGGTAAATCAAATATAGAAGTTCCACCAAGAGGAACTCCTCAAATCTTGTGGACTTTCTTAGGAGTCACACGAATAATACCCTTCTATAGCTTAAACTCGTAAGTTGATCTAGTGAACGCTGTCACCGCAAACCTTGCAAGACGAGAAGGTATTATCTATAAAAATAAAGTGCAATTGAAAAAAACCAACATCCGACATAAATGATTTCATGTCAACTTGGGAGTCACGAATTGCAACAAACAATTAACAAGGTATTGTCCTAGAACGGAGATTTTGAAATCCACTCAAATACTTTTCCTTCTTCATTTGTGCGGGTTTCAGTGGTTTCTTCTTTTTCTTCTTCGCATCCTTTCCTTTCTTCGCCTACTTCTTCTTCTTCTTTAAAGGTTTATCCTCTTCAGAGGAAGATGAAGAATCATAAACTTGTTTCTTCTTCTTTGAATTTTTCTTAACCTTTGAAACCTTCTCTTCTTTAGACGAAGACGAATCAGACTCAGAAACATGCTTACGTTTCTTATATTTTCGAACAACCTTCATATTCTTGCCACGTTTTTTAGCCCTCTTGTCTTCGGAATCGCTATCAGACTCAGATGCAACGTCCTTCTTCTTACCCGTTGTAGTCTTTCCCTTAACAGTCTTTGTTTTTAAATTCTTAACCAATTCCTGATCACTTTCCTCAGCCTCATTACTTTCCTCATCCTTGTTACTCTCCTCGTCACTTTCCATCTCCTCTTCACTTTCCTTAGCTTCATACTCCTCACCTTCTTCATCAGAATCACCACCTCCCACAATATTACCCTTTTCAACAAAACCGACCTCATTATCACCATCGTCTCTCTCATCAGATGCAACATTTTCATCAGAACCGACCTCATCATCCACTCCCTTCACATATCATCTAAAACCTCTGAAACTACCTCATCATCTGATTTCTTCCTCTTGCCGACACTTGGTTTGACAGCAGGTTTCAGTTTGACAGGAGCAGGTTTTGATTTGGGGGTGCAGGTTTTGGTTTGACAACTTCTTTTGATTTTGGTTTAACAAGGGAATGTTTCGGTTTGGGTTTGACAACTTCTTTTGATTTTGGTTTGGGGGGAGCAGGTTTCGATTTGACAACTTCTTTTGATTTTGGTTTAACAGTAGCCTTGGGATTAGGCTTTGAGGCAGGCTGCTGCAATTTTTTTGCAAACTTATTATATACAATTTTCTGATAGTTACTTTTATTTTTTGCAAATCTACCCGCATCAAACAGTTGATAACGATAAATTAAATGATAATAAACGCAAAAGAATAATAATATTCTACTACTAATTATCAACTAAAATAAGCAAAAAATCTAACCACATCAACAAAATCACATGTGATTCTTCACTAAAACTACTTAATATACTTAATTTAATTTATCAACATCTAAAATACTTAATCTGCTTTAATTACTTTTAACTACTGATTATCAACATCAAAAATACTTAACATCAAAACATATTAAACAACACATACTATATACAAAAACTAATGATTCTTTAATAAAAAGTCATTTTTTAATCAACGTATACTTTTAGCTACTGTTTGTTTATTGAAGTCTCAAATGCCATTTTCTAATCAACACATGCTACATACAAAAACTACTGGTTAACAACATCAAAACTACTTCAAAACAGTCATTTTTAATACTAATACTTATTCAATAAACAATCACATGTGATTCTTAAACCACTACTTACATAAGCAAGTCAAATAAACATAAAAATAAGCACTAATCTAAAAGAAGCATAAAACATCAACTAATCTAAAAATATTCAAAAAATAAGCACTAATCTAAAACAAAACTAATTAATAAATTCATTAGATAAACACATGATTATAATGCTTATCTACTTCTATTTAAGCATAATCAACTAGCAATAAGCATAAAAAATTAAAAGTAAGTATAAAAAATAAGAATAATCAAATAAAAACACGATTATCACGCTTATCTACTGCTATTTAAGCATAATCAACTGAAAAAAAAAGGCATAAAATCAAAAAAAATTACCATCTCCGGCATCGTCACCTTAAGTAGATGATGAATGGACCTTCGATTTACCCTTCATCGCTACTATTTCATCCCGTATATTCATTTTTCATATGATTTAAAGATAAAATTAGGGTTTGAATGATTGAAGTTAGGTGTGAGTAATGAATATTGAGAGAAAATTAGGTTTGAGTGAGTGTGTGTGTATGATTCATGGTAACTGAGACGGTTGAGAAATACACAGAGGGGAAATGACCACGACACCCCCGTGTTAATTACCGAGTATGTATTTAGGATTTAAAATTAAATTAATAGAAATTATAAGTCGTTGATATAAATAAAAATGGAGGACCCAGATGTGTTCGGAGGGTCTATGATAAAAAGTGGGTCTACATTGATCTTTTGGCCCATGGCTATATGCTTCCTTTAGTTTTGGTGGGCCTCGGATAGTGAGTTTATAACAATGTTTTGAAACCCGGTTCGATCCGGCAAGTTGAACCGGTTCCGGTCAAAAAAAGAGTCAAATTAAACCGAGTTTTATATTTTCGAAACCCGGTTAGACTCGTCGGGTTTGAAGTGATTCGGGTCAACCCGGTTCTCGAGACCCCACCGGGTTTTGGTTTTTTCGTATTTTTTTACAAATAATGCAAGTTAATTATATATATGTGCGACGTAATTTTATTTTGACATGTTATATTGTTAGTTAATGGGTTTTAGGCTCAATATATGAAATATTCATGATTTATATATATACTTTTTTTATATCATTGCAAATATTATTATTATTTTGTTGTGGAAGACCGAGTTGACCCAATGGTCGAACAGGTAACTTGATCAGGTCGATTAGAGACTCGGGTTTTAAAACATTTGGTTTTTAGTATGCATTGGCAGGTCTTGTATAGTACTTGTTCTTTTGCCTTTTGTTTTCTCATCTTTTGTTTGTTTGTACACACCATTTTTCTGGTGTTTGTTTTTTTCCCTTTCTCTTTAATTGGCTTGTTGAGGAGATGAGACGTCATTTTTTGAAGTTATTGCTAAACCTATAGAAGTTGAAAAAACTAATTACCAATATGCTACTTTCTTTAAAGTATATACTAATACATGGTAATCTTTTGAATTATTTAATCTTATTAAATAAATGTTATCACATATGAGAAAAGTGAATAATGGGTTGTCTCACATCTAAGCTTACATGCGAAATCATAAAAAATTATGTTGTTTTAACAAGAAAACAAATTTCTCTCATTTGTATCATGTCCTTCAAATAGTGGTTTCTCTTGATTTCATCATGACATCACTTAAGTTGGGATCACTTTGATGCATGTGTTTTCTTAATCATATTGTTGGGTGTTTCTATTAACTAACCAACGATTTCTAGATTTAACAATTTTTTGATTTAATTTGCAATAAAAAAACGTTTCACTACGTATATATTAGTTCCACTAAAATCTTAAAAAATAATCAAAATAATGTAATTTTCAATGATTAAAAATGATTTCGCATTTAAGCTTAAATATGAGACACCATCATATTCATTTTCCTCATCATATATAAGGTAAAATAGTAGTAACAAAATATCATATGCAGTACTAACAATGTTAAACCCCATATAATAATTCATGACTTCATGTAATGTACTCCTGCTTCCTTATTCATACAATGATCAAGCACTTTAATCACTCAACATACTTACACTGCTGTGTTCTTGAGTTTTTATTTGAAAGAAAAAAGAAGTGAAGTGGAAGGTGAAGAAGAGGATGATAACCGGTGAAGGAAGGAATGTAAACATTCAACAATATCCTAAAACCCATCACGGGTAAGGACAAAATAAGGTTTGGACTGAGCCGATTTTTGGTGGGCTACCGGCTTATGTGTTGGTTGGGCTGGCTTATGTGTTGGTTGGGCTGTTTTTTGGGTTTATTCCTTTTTTTTTTATCAGGACTACAAATAAAAAACATATGAGCCACTATAATAGTAACTAAAAATACAAAACATATAGCACAACAATACAAAACATATACGCGAAACTTAGATGGACATAAATAAAACACTACTATAAAAGCCGAAATCATTTCGACACAAAACAAACCCCGACGCAACGCGCGGGCAGTATGCCCTCTCGTTTATAAAATAAGAAGGGAAGTAATGAAATAAATAAAGAATTTGACAATTTTGCCTTTATGTTTAAGTAAAAGAAGATAAAATATAATATAGTTTTATAGGGACAATTTAGTCAATGTACATACCACATCTTTATTTCATTCACTTTCACCCAAAAATTGGAGTGAAAACATCCGTTGCAAAAAAAATTAAAAAAACACTCACTTTACACCATGTCCTTTCCATTTACTCTCTCAAAAATTTTGAGAACACAAAATTTTGATTTTTTTCCTTTACTTTCACTTTGTCTCATAAAACTATCTTGAGAGCAGAATGTTTGACGGCCAATCAATGCATGTTTCTATTCAGGTTTGTAAACATAAACAAACGATTTGCGGTTCCATATTACGTGATCTCGTTTTGGATGGGATCGGTAATAATATGTACCACACAAGAATACAAAATCAATTTGTGCTTGCTAATATGGATTTGATATAGTCTACGGTTGTCTTTCATTTAGTGTATCAGTTTATCTAAATGATTTAGTACGTAGTGTGTGACTGTGTGCTGTTATTGGTGCTAGTTTATCAGTAACCGGTTTGGTGAGGAAATGGATTATTCTGTAATTTTGTTTTGATTGTTGTTGATTTGGTTTAATATTACGATCAGGGGGTTCCATTCGCAATTTCAACTCGAGGTTATTGCGGCCGTTCCACAAATGGCGTTGAATGGTTGTTAAGGGCATTTTATCAAATGAAACTTTTAATATTAGTACACGAGTTTGTGTATAAGTGTAAACAAAACACTAGCTTGGCTTGGTTAATGAAAAAAGAAAAAATTGATTTCAACATACCTTCTATGCTAAATTAAATTATAAAAATACAATTGGTCGGTAAATAGTTTTGAGATTTACAAATATATTAGTAAATGCCTTTTTGAAATACAACTATCTAGGCAAAAACTCCCCTTTCTTGTTTATTTGTTTTTTGTTTGGTTCTTTTAATACATGTTTAAAAGATTTGCGGCATTAAACCTTAACAAAAATTAACGATTTTCCATATTGTCAGGTATGTTTGGATAAAGGTAGTTCATGATCCTGTATCATGTATGTCCTTTACAAGACATGAAAACTGGTGCTACAAGTAACTAATACATACAGCGTGTTGCTTTTGTGATTCTACTAAGCTTTCGACAACGTCCTGTGTTTTGCAAATAACTTTTATTCGTCAAAAACTACACTATACGAAAGCAACTTGAACAAAATCAATTCAGTTGGCGTCAAACAATTTGCAACCTTTTTTAAAGCTCACGGTGTATCAGTTGCTTGTAGCATTTAGTCAAGACTGCTGGCTTCTCCATCACGAACACCAATAAAAATCAGATCAAGAAGAAACATTTAAGGCAAAAAAGAAGAATTAAGGTAGGTTTGCTGTTTGTACAAATAGTTTAAACAAATACCAACAGTACAGCCATCATAATGCTAAAGGAATAAACTGCCAAGACGCGTACTAGCTTTAAGTCTCGTCTACGATCTATTGATTATTCCACAATCCACCCAATTCCTCTAGTTCCGCCTGAAAAACTGCACTAAAACATGCATATAAATTTATCTATGTTACAATGATCAGTTGTATATATGTATGTATGTCTAAAATCAAACAAATGAAAGACAAAATAACCTTTACAATAGTCTTAAAAAAAAGTCTTAAAACAGTCTTTAACACGTAAGAAAATATAAATGTGTTGTCTCCGTTTTTCTCTTTCGCAAAACTGAAGTTTATATTTTATTTTCACAGTTTGTTACCAATTTTATATAAACAAGCTCCCTTGTGCTCTTTTAGGACCCAAAAATAGTGGCAGTCATGTCTACTCATTACAGGTATCAACTTTGACCCGCTTACCTATTAATGAGTCGACTGTTATGTTTTATTCTAACAGTCCAAACAAGCAAGATGAAAATAAATGCCAAAAAGTAACCGAGCTTACATGTTTATGCCCTACATGAAAGAAAAAAAACTTGAACGCACCTCATTCAGCATTATGGGATTGGTCATGCTCGATGAAATCCAAAGCTTCTTCCATGGTGACAACATTTACATGACTAACACGGTTTTTGTGAGTCACACCATATATCTTGTCAGCAACTTTCACAAGTTCAGGTCGAAATGTTGTTGTAATGAATTGCGTACTTGCCATATCTGCCAATCGCCGAACCATACCTAGAAACAACTCGTTAAGGATACCAACATTGCAATAAACAAGGTGAAGAATGTTAGTCAGCGCTGATGACATTTTTTACTATCTTAATAGGTGACGATTTCGACCCATTTTCATAGAAATCAGTCGGTTTATGTTATGTTCTGTCAAATGGACTAAGCTAAAAATTTAAACTAAAATGGAAACGAGCCAAATGCTTTCACATGGGTTAAAGGGGTTGAAAGTCGTCGCAAATGTATCCAAATGCATATAACCTTCTGAATAGCTTTATTGAATAAAAAACGGAAGTGTTTATGGGCCCGTTTGACATGTACAAAAAAAACTTACCCATTTTGCCACCCCTACCAAGTGTTATTAAAATTTAAAACAAAAATAAAAACTTCAATAGGATACTTCCAACTGCTGTTCGGTACTGAGGGTCGAGTGCAGCATCTATCTCATCAAAGAGGTAAAATGGAGCAGGATCACATCGTTGTATGGCAAATATCAGCGCCAATGCAACCACAGTCTTCTGACCTCCAGACAATTGCTTCATCGACTGTGTTTCCCCTTGTCCAGTGAAAGAAACCTGTAATTTGAATCCAATACACACATACCTCAATAAATAAATTTAACAAGGAGAATGGAACTACAAAAAACTAGCCTAGCCACAATATGGAACACTGGAATGAGTGGTTAAAAAAACTAAGACAAGTTTGTTTCCTATAATAATACAAAGTGCCTTGGGCCTAGCTACGTGTGGAAAAAGTTGCAGATAGGTGTCTGAATCTTTGCCTTTCTAAAAACAACATGATTATATGAAAGATACTCCGTCCATCGCAGTATTATTGTCAACATCACTATTTGAGTTTGTTCGAAAATAATTGTCCACTTTTTAATAGATGACTAGCTTTCCTAGTTTACCCATAATTTATTACCATCATTGCACCTTGCCAGTCATTGGTCTGTTAGCTGCAAGGGTAAAAACCCTTTGTTGATTATTGATTGCATTAATTGCGCATATCGTATAATGTTTTCTTTTTGTTTGTGGAAAACAATATTGTGACGGCGGAGGTAATATTAACAATAATAGTGGCAACAACAACATTAATAAGTAAAAAAATACATGCCTTCACTTTCACGCCGATGTATTTTTCAACACGCCCTTCTGTATCAGGTAAACGAGGCCCGTCCTCATCATAATCATTATCTGCGGGATCACCATCCTGCTTTACTGAAATTCGTAAGTATCAAATTGAAAGGTTTTCCAAAACAAAAACTGACAAAAACCAACCTTCTTCTTCATCATGATCAAAAATCCATGGCCGCCTTGAACAAGTTCAGAAAATACATCTCTAAAATGTTTAGCCACGCCTTTGAAAGTACGTTCTATAGATTCATCCTTACGTTGATCCAGTACGGATACAAGTTCTTTGATTTTCTGGTATAGAACATGAATTGAAGCACAATGTTATCTTATTGTTTCAATCGAACCAAAATGTTATCCAAGTGTTTCATCACTGATTTATGTGTGTTCTCGAGTTGTTTTCAGAGAGAAAGTGAACAATGTGCAGTTAAAAAAATTTGTTCGCGTAGTTTTTTCAGGAAACAAATGGATAGATACAAAATTTTGAGTGATGTTCTCAAATTAATAAATAAAAATAAACCCTACCAAGTTGGAAAGATTAATGAAGAAATGGAAGAGTGTGATTGTTTTAGATGCCAGAACTACCACAGAACTAAACTAACGTAAATTATATCTTTCTTTATAATTCAAGTTGGAATTTATATCTTTCTTTACAATACAAGAGCATGTAAAGATATAAAATTTCCAATTTCTTTTCCTTACTTCCCAACTCGAGAACATGCAAAAATAAATTTTACTACCCTTTTGTTTATTTTTTTTTATTTTGTGTACTCGATCTACAAACTCAAGAATGCAGTGAGAGTGGGAAAGATATATAACTAATGGAGGTTGATTACCTCATCACCAGCATCAAGTTCCTGTTGTCGCTTCTGTAGTTCTTCTCTTTGATCTGTAAAGTTTGCATACTGATCAAGTGCTTTCTTGTTTACATGACTAAATTGCTTTAATTGTTCGTTGCACTTGTGCAACATTTTATATAGTTCCTTTATGCTCTTCCTCTTGTGCCTGCATATATACTATGCTAATAAGGAAAATTATACAAGAAAGAGTAGCAACTAAAACAAACACTGATACATGTAAATGTATCAGCTGATACCAAAAAAAAAAAAAAACTCAGTTATGTCAATTAAGATGGTGGTCAAGAGTCTATGATTACATTTCAAACGCGTCTGATGATAATGGACCCAATTCTCTGATTTTCTTGGAGTACTCTTCTTGCTTTGCAAGCAAAATATTTTTCCTACTTATAAGTTGTTCTGCTCGTTTATCTTCATTTTGGCGGGATTTTTCATACTCTTCCAAACGAGCCTGCAATTAGAGGAAATGTGTTACTAGTGACAATCACGGTGTGCAAGTTAAATCCCTTTATAAAGAAAAAAATTACCTTCAGCTCGCTCTTCTTTTTGTTAATTTTTTTAACTTCTTTGTTTCGATCTTCTATGCTTTCTAACACTCCTAGTAAAAGTAAAAACAAATTTGAGGCTTAGTCAAGAGAACTGATTATTTGATAATACAAACTTGAAGCAGAGAATCTAAAGCTCCCTACTTTTCAGCTGACTTTTCACTTCTTCAACATGTACTTTTGCATCTTGCAGTTCTTGTCTCTTTACTTCTGCTTCGGCATTCAATGATTCAGTCTCTGGAGACTGTTTCACTGCCTCCAGTTCTTGTTTCCTTCTAACAAGATTTGTTGATAAATTGGTCTCAAGCTCTGCTTTCCTTGTTTCAGTCTACCATTTAAAGAATAGTTACATGACATATATAAAAAAGTAGAGGTTCGGACTTTGACCCATTATAACTTATAAATGGGTTTAATTTGGCTGTGTTTAATCTTACATGGGTCATATAATAACGAATTAGCTTAATTGAAGCGAGTCAAATAGGTCGAAAGTCGCCAAACGTCTGTTACTAATGCAAGCAACATTTTAGATCAATTTATTCAAGATTGGAGTATTATTGTGATAATATAATTTTGTAATCACTATTAACACGTAATGGGCATAAAGGTGTTTGTAGGTCAACTCAACCCAACCCATCTTGCCTTGTACTGAAAGTGGCCCATTTTAAACAAAACAAAAAAAAAGGTCTTGAATCGTTACACCAAAGTCACAGGAAACGCTGACTCGGCCGCGTTTCGCGTTTCGGATCGTTCGTACCCAAACGCGGTACGATCGCGACTCGGATCGCTCGGCTCGCACGATCCTTGGATGCTATATTCGGCGTTTCCATAGCACACTCATTCAGCGTACCGAAGTCTCTATTGGTACGGCGGTTACGAAGTCTTTTGGTACGGACGTACCGAAGTCTATTGGTTACGGCGTACCGAAGTTATTGGTACGCGCGTAACGATATGTCTATTTTGGTACGGCGTACCAAAGTTAATTGGTACGGCGTACCAAAGAATTTCTGATCTTTTGGGTATATTCTGATGATCTGATCTTTTGGGTATATGTTTCAGAATTTAAAATTCAAACATTTGAGTAAATCTTTTGAGTATTGATATATATCATATGATATTTGGCATTTTGGCTTATATGTATACTAATTTAGAAAAATAATATTATTAATAATATGGTACATCGTACCAAATTATATGGTACATCGAACCAAAGCGAACCGGGGCGTACCGAAATGAGCCTACCCCCTTCGTACCGAATTTTAAAGACCCCGCGAACCGCGTACCCGTTTCGCGTTCCCGTACCGAAGCGTACCGCGTTTCATGTGACTTTGCGTTACATAGCAACCAGACCCGCTAATATTGCCACCACTACAAAAGATTACTTCCAGTAACATTTATTAGATACCTCTACGCGGTTTGCTCTGCAGGCTATGAGCATTTCTTTCAAGTCGGCTATTTCAGGATTCAATCGTGACAATTGCTCCCTTTCTTCTGGTGTTAAGTGATCAACAAGTTGTGTTCCCATCTCATCTCTTTTTGTAGCAATATTTTCTTTGACCTGTTCAATTTGAGTCTGTACATTTGCAAGCAACTTCTCCTGCAAATTTGTCAATTCATATAAACAGTTAGAATAGAATATTGACATAGCTCAACAAGCTGGCAATAGAAAGCCTCTGAACCTTCTTCTCAAGAGCTTTAGAGATGTTCTGTATGTGTTTGTTAGCATTAGCGACGTCTTGCTTAAGCTGTTCTAGTTCTGATCTCCCATGAGCCAGCTCAGCATCATCTTTCTGCTGCTCATTAACAATTTCATTGATTTGTCTATCTATAAGTGTGGCAAGTCAAGTCCAACCCGCTAACAATTGATTTGTGATAACTAGCAAGTCTTTAATAATGTCATGAAAATAGTGTCTTTTGCATACTAAATGGTTGCATAGTAAGAGATATGAGTATTAGCAAGCACTGAAGATTTTTTTAAGATTTTAAAATAATTGTACAACGAACAACACCTTAAGAAATAAGTTTTAAGGGGAGAAAATATGTGGACACATAAAGGATATCTTGAAGTTCAGATCTGACACTCTGTAGTTCGTTTTCCTTGGTACTGATTGACATGGCATTTTGTCGAATGATGTTCATAAATTTTAGCTTTGAACGCCTTTTGTCATAAAACCCACCTGTCATACCACCTTTTTTGCTAACTTGATCACCTGCAACAGATAAAGAACAAACTTATAAGAAACAAAAATATATACAAAAGCAAAAGAAAATGAGAAGCAAAAAGGCAATGAAACCTTCAACAGTAATGCAGTCCAAACCATCAGTCCGAGCAACACGTGTAGCAACATCCAAATCTCGGCAAATCACGGTTCTAGCAAAAACCTAAGAGAGGTAGAAAATATATCATCAAAAAACAGTGAGATTTAATTACTATATCTGCATATATGTAATTTATGTGAGATTGGTAGAAAAAGCGGTAACAAGAAAAAGTGGCACAATTACCTCACCTACATAATATAATCTTCCAATTTTTTAAACGTGACTCTTTTCTAACTCAAGATTGTGTACATACAAATCAATATATCTAAGTTATCATACACACATATGTGCAGACAATGGAAGGAGAAAGCAATTTAATATACCTCATAAAAGAAAATAGATTAGAGATAGTCTAACGTTAGTGGTTAATACGGTATTTATGTGATCTACTTAATTCTAATAAAATGACATAGATAATTATGTTAACATTAACGCAATAGCAATTATTATTATATCGGCAGATAGTGAGTAAACTATGTTAGCTTGCTATCTGACGATGTTTTAATTGAATGTCAAGCAATATTATTAACAAAACTAGCCAATAACATAAGTTGACCAATGATAATATGCACAAAACTTGGTTATTTGACGCGACACTGAGATGTCATGCACTAATGGAAGAAAATTTAGTTTGGCTAAACCTACCATGCAGGCAACACAAATGAGGTTGACCTCTAATATACTGAAGTGAAGAAGGTAAAACATCAATAGAAGTACGCAAATCAGGTTTCTTTAGAAACAAACCAACTAAAATTATTTACATCAAGTTTCAGTCAGCAAAATCACTTGTAATCTGGTCAACCAATCAGATAATGACAGTCCGATATTATCAAATCACAGCATCAAAAACAGAAAATTCTCATGGGCGATTGCTGACCTGACCAAATGCTTGCTCATAATTGGATGAATATTTTAATTTCTTGAGAAGAGGAATCACATCAGAACTTCGTGGATAGGTGACATGAGGAGCTTTAACCCTATTAAGAGGTATAAATGTAACTCTTCCACCTTTCTCTGCATTAAGATGTCGAATTACTTGGGTTGATATTTCATCGGTTTCAACCACCACATGGAATAAGCTGCACCAGAAGAATAAGACAGGTTCATAAAAAAGCAGACAGATTTGAATGACTATTAACAGGACTGCCAACCTGTTTCCAGCTGTCACTTCAACTGCAGTAAATAAATTTTCATCACATTCGAGCAGCTCAATAATTGAACCATACACTCCAGAAATGTTGTACTCCCTGCAGATTCTACGAATAGTACTGATTCCCCTTCTTATGTCCTGTTAATTGTACCATAGATAAATTCCATCAGCAACATAACCTTAGTCCTCACACAAGGTTCTTCGCGCACCATATAATTAACAATATAAGAACAATATAGGGCTAACTGCGCAAAATAGCAAAATAATTGCACACTCTTACCAATCCATGACTACACCTAATAGAAGTATGCGACTATGATTTACTAGCATATTAATAAAAAGTATAACCAGCCTTCTATTAAAAAAAAACTAAAAGTAGGTTGCTAGTTTGAGTAATTCTATATAGGTACATTGTCGTGATTGGTAAAAGTGTGAAAGTATGTTGTTATTCTGCGTAATTAATCTTAGAGTAAACTACACCGTTGTTCCTTGTGGTTTGCGTTGACCAGCGTCCCTAGTCCCTTGACCAAAAAAGTTGCACCATCCGTCCTTAAGTGGTAAACGTTTTCCGCCGTTAGTCCCTTAAGGGTCACCATCCGACCGCAAACGTTTTCCGCCGTTAGTCCACGTTTACCACTTAAGGACGGATGGTGCAACTTTTTTGGTCAAGGGACTAGGGACGCTGGTCGACGCAAACCACAAGGACCAACGGTGTAGTTTACTCTTAATCTTATTAATATAAGCTGACATGTAATACATTTCTGATTTATAGGCAAACAATCCACGCAGTATACAAAGTACAGATGAACTAAAATACATTTCTACATATGTGTAATCGGGCAGGTTCGTGTGTACTTTTGTATAACTCAATGCATAAATATATTTACACACACCATGTACATACACATTAATATAAATTTACACACAAATCAAATAAAGATGTGTTTATATCCAGATACATATCTATGTTCTTTGCAAGATAATTATCTACATATATACTCCCAAGATATAGATACATATTGGTAGAAAACCATCAAGTGTCAAGATGTATATATCTAGCTTTTTTTGGGGGTAAAGGGTTTTACCCCGGTAAAATAATATATATCTAGCTATTGATATACATAAATACATGTTATATTTTTAGGTGTAGGTATAGATTGTAAGCATGCATATATTTATGTATAGGGAAATGCTTAAGTAGTATAAGCAGGACTTCGAGTAACGGATACAAATATGTACACATGCATATGCAATGCCTATATAAGTTTTTCAACACATATGTATGTATATCTAGGTAGATAGATAAATGTATGTACATGTACACTTATACACATCTACGTGTATGTGTGTAACATATATTTCAGCGATCACCACGGACACTTGATGTCTAAGGAAAGACACTTAAGAAACCATAACTTCCAATAGAATGGAAGTGTTCTCCAAAATGTTCAATCATTTCATAGTATCTTGTTAAGGATACTATTATTACTAAAGGTGGCAATTTCGGCCCATTTAATACAAAAAATGAATGATTTATTCTATACATTCTTCAACTGGTTATTTTAGCATAACTTTAATTTATATCAAAAATTTAATAGGTAAAATTCGAGTGAAAAAAACTAATTGTATTTAGAAAAGTCGGACTTCAGATTATAATTATAACATAATTGATAAATTGAAGAGAAAAAAAGGACAAAAGAAATGTTAATCGGCCAATCCAACTCGGCCCAGCCCTTTTTCAACCATTACGTAGCCCGCCAAACCCACCCATTTTGCCACCTCAGCAATTTCTAGAAAGGTTAAGCCCTTCTTCTCCATTCTTCAATTTTCTATACATATGCACATCAGAAGTTATCCTATGTCTACTCTAATGGCAGAAACCTAGTGTATCTGCACTCAAGGAATCTTCTATTGATAGCAGGTGTCATGTTTTGGAATTAAGTTTACGTCAAAATATCTATTATATTTCCTTGTCACTTCAACAACTTCTCAAACTAGACTAAGCTTTCAAGAATATAACATCCAAAGCTTCTGATGCGGTTCTGCCTTCACGGCTATTTACCTTGTAATGTCATGTTTCGTAGTTTACATTTGTATTTATCTTATATCCCACATCGCCCTAGAAGGCTAACACGTAAGCACTCATTCTCCTATAAAAGGATGTGCAAGGGTATGATGTAGAATATAGTTAATGTTTTGATGTTTTGATATTGATAATAAAGCTTTGCTTTAGTCAATCTATTCTTGGCGGTTTTTGCTAAGAATCTCCTAATAATCGGTATTCGTTTGAATCAACGATTGTTGGAAGAATCAATCCTGGTATTCGTGTGTTATCTCGTTTTTTAGCCTACATCAGTTGGTATCAAGAGCCGAAGTTCCTGATTAAGATGCCTCCAAGGAGAAACAGGAATATTAATGATGTCTATGAACAAGAATTTGAGCAACGTATTATGGCAAGAATGAAGGAGCGATTGGATCAGTTCGTTGAGATTGGTTGATCGAATGAATGACATGATGAATCCAAGAAGACGTGGGGATCGTAACCTAAGTTGCACGGGGACGGAAACGGGGACTGGGACGGGAACGGGTACGGGTACCGGGAAACGGCAACTTCATAAAATTCAAGAAACGGGTACGGCGGGGAAACGTCTATGTGTTTTATAATATTGTAGTATATGGCAAATTGTCTTAAGAAAATATTACACGACATTCAAATATTCAAAAAAAAAATATTACTTATAATCAAATTGTCTTAAAAACTCTTAATTATCAATATTACTCACAATCATAAATCAAAAACTCCTAAAAACTCATCTATTTGAAAACTATTATCAATGGTACAAAACAGAAACAATTACGTTTACAATTTAAATTGGGTACAAAAAGTGGAATATAAAGGAATCCAAAGTACAAAAAAAGTAACAGTATATTATATTGGGAGTATCATAATATATGGGTTCTTTATCTACTCCTAATAATATATGGCTCATGCTTTATAGAAAACATCTCTCCTATTTATGTCATCTTCCTCACCTTCTTCATCAATACACAGTTACACACTCTGCAACGACCAAGGCACCAAGGATACCAATGGAAAATTGTTTCTTAATGCAAAGACGTTTTTCAACAAGGTCGGAGAAGTGAAGGCGAAGAGTCAGAAAATCCGTTCTTTGAGGGTGACGGTTCATCTTTTGATAACCCTTTGTTATTATCTGGATATAGGGGATGAGGAAGAGGAGTATCCTTTTGTTTCAAGAGGATGAAAATAATGTGTCATTTTCGGGTGTTGTGTTGGGTGTAGAAGAAGAATCGATGCAAGTTTATGATACCGATATTGAAGATGTCATTGAGGAGGAAGAATGATTTGTTAGGAAAGGAGGATTTGGTAGGGAAGAAGACAACATCGAAGACGTTGTAGTTGTGGCTAATGATCTATGTTCTTCAATTAATACAAAATCACATGAATTGATGTCGTTTGAAAAAAGTATTATTATCAAGGTTAGCCAAAGTTCGTTCAAACTTTTTATTGGTAAAAAATATCAAGAATGGTATTTGAAAGTTGCACCCATGGTGGATAAGTTGGGTTTTAAGACAATCAAGGTTCGAGGTCGAGTCATTATAAAGAAAAGGAATTTGATGCAAGGGATACAAATTTGGATGCTACGAGTACAAGGGACGAGTGAGGCAAACTCGAGGACGAGTTTTTTTCAAGTGGGGGAGAATGATGCGGTTCTGCCTTCACGGCTATTTACCTTGTAATGTCATGTTTCGTAGTTTACGTTTGTATTTATCTTATATCCCACATCGCCCTAGAAGGCTAACATGTAAGCACTCCTCCTATAAAAGGATGTGCAAGGGTATGATGTAGAATATAGTTAATGTTTTGATGTTTTAATATTGATAATAAAGCTTTGCTTTAGTCGATCTATTCTTGGCGGTTTTTGCTAAGAATCTCCTAATAATCGGTATTCGTTTGAATCAACGATTGTTGGAAGAATCAATCATGGTATTCGTGTGAATCAACAGGGTCGATTTGTGTTATCTCGTTTTTTAGCCTACATCAGCTTCTAAAAGCAAAGCAGCAGTCGAGAGGATTTAAAAAACAAAGATCGTGTATAAATCATTGACATACCCCAGGAGTAGCATGATCTAAGCTTTTTTCTGCCTTCACAACTTCTGATTTAAGACGCTCGATTTCAGCTGTAAGTTCACTTTCTGTCCCCCACAAAGATCTGAGAAGATATAAACTTAGGTATAATGTACCTTGAATTAAATCATAACAGATATAACCAGAGAAAGAATGTGGTTATACTTTCGTTTATCATGAAGCTCGTCTCTCTTTGACTTATGTCGGTTAAAACCTTTGCGCTGACCAGATATTTGAGCTTCTAACGCAGTTATCTCTGCTTCACGACGTTTGACGTGTTCATTTTGTGCTGCCAAATCTCTTTCAAGTCTACTGATCTCATCCTTAAGTAAATGTTCCTATAACGTTCAAAAGAAATTAAACGGTTTATAGCTGTGATCTCGCAACAAAATACATCATGGTACATCATTGCATTAAAATTAGACTATCACACATTCACACCAATAGGCCTTTGGTCTAACGGTATCAGTTGAAATTAATGTCCCCAACCAAGAGGTTGTGGGTTCACATCCCGCGAGGGACAAATGTGAGATCGGTGTGGTGTGTGAGAATGTATATACATTAGTTATGTGTGTGAGTTTGCATACCAAAAAAAGGATTGAACTGTCGCTAAGAAAATCAGCAAACAAGTACCAGTGAACCCTGATAGAGCTAAATAAGATCTCACACATTTAAAAGCGAACTTGCCACTAGTTGATAAAAAGGCTAATGATAAGCGCAAAATCAATTACAGATTAATAATTGAACTAAGTCTTCTACTTTACAAAGAACAAATTATGAAAAACGCGTACAAGCTAATCAGGTTCACCCCTATCAATTGGAGTAATAAATTAAGCAGCCTTGTAAGTCAAACACAAACTGCGAAGATAAACATGTTTAAACTTGGAAATTTGTTTCAATAAATGTTCTGATGTCCTACTGTCTATGGAATTTATTTTCTAGTATAGTTCTCTTTACAAAAAAGAGATGACCGTTTTTTTCCTAGTATCTCTCTAACTTAAACTCTGTCGTTTACACCTTATCGCCTTAATGAAATTGTCAGCTCCAATAGTAGTGGATCACTGATAGATGTATTATCAAATTCTTTAAATATGGGTTTTTCCATTTTAGATGTAAAATGAGAAAGTCTTAACTGCTCCAAGGTCCTAAAATATGTATGTATGCATATCCGCATAAGGCATATACAATATAACGATTACCTGCTTCTCGTTTGAAGACAGAACTTTCTCGTACTTGTCAATATCTTTTTGAAGCCATTCATCACGTGCAGCTTTAGATCGAAACTGGGTTGCACGTCCTTGTTTCTGATAGAGCATGCTGAGTTTCTTTTCCCGTAACATAATTCTATTACAGAAACATTGAAATACACAAGTGTCAAGTAAAAAATATAGTAAATACACAGAAAAGACAGACAAACAAATACTGACTCCAGCTGAAAGAGTATATTTTTTAATAAATGCATGGTGCACATATATTTGACAGACTGCAAACTGAAACTGAGCATGCCAAACAAGGCCCCATGTCGCAGCTGAGAACTACCTCCTTACAAATATATTTAATTTTAAAAAATTGATGACAGTCAAAATATTTTATTTTTTTTATAAAAGAACTATGAAGACATACTCTTTCGTGATACGGTCCTCCTCTTGAACTTGCTTGCCATACAAAGGCCTGATTTTGTTTAGCTCTGCAGTGGATTCCTGGATTTCTCTGCGTAGACCATCAAGCTGCTTTCCAGCTTCATCCTACAGCATATTTAATATATATATTTATTGAATGATAAATTGTACTTCTCACATCCATGTGTTGTTCAACATTTTCAAAATTAGATTATATTGTAAGGGAATTGTGAGGTTTTTGCACAGTTGTACACATACACACTGACGTCATTTATGCAAAACATTATAGGGTCGCAATACCTTGGCTCTACTACTCCCAATGATTTTTTCCTCAAGGTCTTTGACATCAAGCTCAACAGCTGTGTGTTTTTTAATAGCTCCTGTCCGCTGCTTCTCAATTGTCTCCTTTTCTCGGCTTAATCCTTGTACTTCTCTTGTGAGATCTTTATATAACTTGTCTAATTTCTTCACTTCTTCCTCATCATCCACTGATGAGTTATACTTCCTAACTAATTCCTCAGAAATGGCATTTCGTTCATCATCCACCTGCATCCAGTAAAACATGTTTACGTTACACGTCATGACATAGTTACAAAAGTCCATAGTAATTAATTGCTTATTATTGGAAAATGACTTACCTGTTTTACATTTTACAGACATGTAGTACAAAAACTATCTGTGATGGTAACATATTTGCATTTTGCTTCCAATCATAGCCACGAACTTTTATTTAATGCCGAACATAGGAACATATTTTCATTATTTACCAATCTTAGAAACAAATATTCATTTTCTTAGAAATAATATTAACTTAATATACCTTATGGCTTATATGATTGGCATAAGAAATTGTAAACTTTTTTATTTTCAAATTACCCAATTCTTAATTAGCACAAACCCATGGGAAAACATTCAATAAATTACCTCAGCCAGTTCCCGACGTGCCTCAGAAACTTCTTTATCATAAATGGTGTATTCAAGAGACTTTCTCTGCTTGTCAAGCTGCTGATACTTTTTTAACTCTGCTTTCTCTTCATCGAGCTCTCTTAATCTCTCATCCAAGTATTGCACAACTTGAATTATTTGATTTCTCTTATTTCCTGATTACAGAAAAGATGTAAGAAAGCATTCACCAGATACAATAAGAAAATAACAAACTTAAAAATCACTTGCCAGTTTCTTGCATAATCTTTAGACTTTCGCGACGACGCTCTTCATAAACCCTGGTACCACCAATTTCCTTTAGCAGATCAAGTCGTTCGGAATCTTTCATTAAAGTCAATGATGCTATCTACAAAAAATGTATAATAAATTAATCACAATTTGATACTAAACCCATTACAAAAATCATACAGAAGAGATATCATACTTTCCCCTGCTGCACAACATAATATGGATTTGAACGAGAGAACCCAGCACTTTCCAATAGATTCATAACTTCAGTTTTCCTACAATGTTGCATTACCTTCTTTGTTATAGCACTCAAAAAATAAATGAAGAATCAACAAGGGTAGCATGAAGCATAGAAAAATATACTGACATATGGGGTACTCACGTTATATGCTTTCCATCCAAAAAATATTCATCTTTTTTTGTACCAATTGTTCTCCGTAGGCGCACCTCTTCTTTATCAACCTTCATTTGGTAAAAGGATACAAAGAATTCAGCAACCAACAATACATATTAGAAAATACACACATTCCAAGAAGATGGAAATAGATACCTAAGAGATGCATGAAAAAACAAATAAGAGCAAAATGACAATTTTAAATTATGCCAGTCTAAACAACAAGTCGCTGAGCATGCAAACACTTTGATAAGTGCATATAATATCAACCTATTATAGAAACACATATGTAATACTGTGAATTATTTGAATGTATTCAAGTGTACCCGTCTGAGTATAAAGTTGAGCAAATTTCAGGCAAGGCAGCAGGTAGCTAAAGCATAACGCATGTGCAGAGGTTCCGTAGTATAAGTGGTAGTGATGGACATAGAACCGATGTTTGAATTCATATAATAGGGAACAGGAAGGCTATTCGAGTATATTTATGCTCTTGCGCGGCAATCGTGTTTTCTTTTAGGTCTTGTGTTCTGATCAACTACTAATAATGATTAAGATTGAATGTTTATCCGATAACATAATCCATTCTTAGTGCGAGAACTGACAGAACCATCAAAAACATGCATGCACGCCTTCAATAATTGTATTTTTTTCACATACGTTTTAAAAACAACATATATGTTTTAAAAAAACATAGTTGTTATAAATAATTTGATAAGAAATTGAAAATACAAAATTTTTCTTTGAAGGTGTGCATGTATGTTCTTATAAAGCGTGCAACAACAATATTACGGCCGTGTGTAAGGTTTTTGTGAAAAAAGAGGAAGAGTTCATGATGATACTGAAGAATATAGGTGGATTCTTACGATTATTGATGATTTTCATGTATTTTTTTTATTTTTAAAAGGCGTGCATGTATGTTTTTGGTGGTTCTGTCAGTTCTCGCACTAAGAATGGTTCTGAAAAGAAAGCCCCCCTATATATATATATATATATATATATATATATATATATATCCGTTTTTGTAGATAGTAAAATAGATATAATCGGGTATAGACCTTACAAGCTTTAACCGAAAACAAAAACATTGTTTTTCGTGATGCATCACTCAACAAGTTACATGTTTACATCTCCTAACCCAATCAATAACTATCGTCACAGTTTTACATATTTTCTCTAAGCTGTTTATTACTTAATTAAAAACCTTGTTTATTAATTTCCTTTCTCCATGTCTCAACGTTTCTTATCCTTCATTTACTCTCTTTTAAGCATATGCGTGAATACAACAAAATAAACTACGATCAGTAATAGGTTATAAACATTACCGGGATACGATTGTCAGAGTTATCAAACACAATTTCAACAAAGGCTGAAAGAACTTGGTGCCCTGCTCCTTCCTGAGAAAAAACGTTCACATTACAAATTAGTAAGTAACATATCACCAACCAATTGATATGACTACTTAACGCGTCATTAAGACCATAACCAACATACATGGAGGAAGGCGTGTCTATCTTCATTTCGCAGATTATGAAAGAGATCACTTATTGCAAAACGAATTGCTGCAGACAAGAATTAATCAGTTAGTACTTACATAAGCAACTAAAACTCGGAAAATAGATAACTAATCATTGGGCATACCAGAAAAAAAATTAGACTTCCCGGATCCGTTTGCACCAACTGCAAGTGAATTTGTCGTACGTTATAATAATAGCAGTGGAAAGGAAAAGTTACGGAAAAACAGTATATAACGCTACTTGTTACAGATCTTCTGATATTCACCGTAAAGATATAAGGTTAAGAAGCGTGAATAAGCAATAATATGAAACAATATCATACCAACACAGTTGACTTTGGGACTAAAGTCTTCAGTCGCAACTTGTTCTTTGTAACTCTTGAAACCTTCGATGATGACCTGCTTTATATACATTCTGAATAGTCGAACCTATTGATAAACATATTGCTATGAGTCAAAATAAAAAAAAATACTAATACACAAAACTAAAGCGATACATGACGTAAGCATGAGAATTCTGATAACATAGCATACAATTTTCAGAAACACAAGTTCACCGCATAGAATTGTAACAAGCCAAATGCGACTATCCTACGCCAGTACATAGAATTGAATCCAATATAGTTGTAAAACTCGCTAGGTGATACTCGGGGAATTTTTATTATAAAAAAAATTTGAAACACTAATACGATTGTTCAAATACTTCAAACCGAGCTTAACACCTAGTTTTGACCAAGTTGACCGAATTTTGACCGAATTGATCAAGTTTTGACCTAATTTTGACCAAACCAGTATTTTTGGCCGATTCGACTCAGCTCGCCTCAGTCACATACCTAGTAGCAAGTAATCGCCAATAACCGCCTCGTAGTCCAAGTTTTATAAAAAAAAATTAGCAAACAAGTATACTTGGAAACTAATAACAGTTGTTTTGCCCTAAAAAAATTAATCAGTAGTAATCACAAGTATTAGATTAGATAACAAGCTATTTAACAATCTATAAATATATAATTATAAGCAAACAGAATCAGTAACCAGAAAGTTAGGGCTTGTAACTAACTTTCAGTAAACACAATTAAAAAAACTTGTTAATGTTTTAATTTAATTGCGCTATAAAAGTGTTATGTAATACAACACAAAACGAGCAAACAAGTGTTTGTTTTTGGATGTAAAGAATTTTTTGCCCTAAATTGACAACTGGTGTATGGTTGACAATAAATTAGGGTAAAATCGAGCGAATGAAGAGAATTGATACCCGATGTAAAAAGGAACTAGTAGTAGTTGTTAGAGTGAAAATGATTGTGAATCATGAGCGATTGAAGAATGAATGATTTACGCCTTTCCCTCTCTTTTCTATTTCTTGTTTGTTTTCCCACCCGAGTCCAATTTGGGGCTGTTTGGGGATATTTACAGCTTAAGGTGTCCAAAACAAAAAATTGGTGTGCATATGCTACACTAGTTTCAAGTCCACCCGTTGAGCGGGAAGCTTTAAAGTATTGTTAGAAAAAACATGTATATTTCGATAGTTGTTTGATATTATTTTTTGTTGTTCTAACTATTGTCTATCATTTAGATAATTTGGTCTCATTTATGTTATCATTTACAACACATAGTTGTTTTAGTGTTGTTTTTAGAATTAAGCGATGGTTGATAGAATGTTGATCCTCTTCTAAAATGAGACTAACGCTTGAGCAAAATCATAGCGTGAAAAAACTAAAAGATCATCCTGAACCAACAAATTTTAGAACAAGGAATTACTATTTTTGGCTTTTTAGATTAAAAGATATTATTTTTCTAAAATTTAAACTAATTTAAAAACTATAAAAATAATAAAACTATTAAAAATAAAATCCTAAAAATTTTATAAAAATTTCACTAAATAAAGAAAATGAGCAGAAATTTTATAAAAATAAAAGCCCTAATTTTTCACTTTTTTATAAAACTTTAATTAAACTTATTAAAAACTAAACCCTAATTACTATTTAAAAACTTAATTAAACTAATTAATACTTAACTAAGGACTAATGGTGCAAAGAGAAAAGAACTAACTGAGAAACTAACTAGCTAACGGAGGGACTAATCTAGAAACTTTAAAGTTTCAATTCCTACCCTGAGGCTAACCCCCGACTACAAACTCAATCCAAATAAGCCTTAAAATAAGTTGAGAACAAAAAGTGCTTAAAATTAAAAACTTACAAAAGCAAAGTTGTAGAAGAGACTGGTGTGAACAAAGTTAACAAAAGCACTTTGGGCTGAAAACCAATAATAAGCTCAAAAAGAGCTTATCAATAAGCTGACTACAGAAACTAAGGGTTTCCCTTTGGTTTTTGCTAAATAAGCTGTAAAAAGCTCAAAATAAGCTTAAAGTAAAATCTAAAAGCTGTTCTAAACTCCCTAAGATGTGCTTAAACTAGTTGAGAAAAGAAACAAAAGCTGGAAACACTTTTAAGCTATTGAAAATGATTATAAAAATGGCTAACTCAGGAATTAAGCTAAAATGCACAAAATCAAATTAAGCTAAAAAGCTCAAAAAACAAATCTAGATTATGAGCTTCTAAAAACTTATGCAACTACTCTTAAACTATCTGTTTAAACTATAAAAACAAATTCCTTAAGCTAAAATTAACAATTTAAAAGACTCCTTAATTAACTACTATTTTTTGTCTTTTGGCTGTTTAAGCTGTTTTTTAAGTAAAAATTAAGCTAGCAAATGAAGTTGGAAATGGAAAATAAGCAGTGAGTAATCCTAAGCTATATGAAAACTAAAATAATCCTAAATCTAAGCTTCTAATTCCTATTTTATCTAGCCTAAAATGAAGCTTAAAGATCAGCAGTACTAACTGATGTTAGTACTGCTGGTGAAAGTGGCAGCAGGAACACTAAGGTTCCTACTGATGCACTTGGTAATGCCACAAGGACCAAAATGCAGGAAATTCTAAGAGCTAAAGCTGCACTAGACACACTCTATCAAGTTTGTATGAACATAAAACAAGCACAAACAAAAGCCTAGAGGACCTAACTCAAAAATAAGCAATCCTAGTTTAAGATTTAAAGTGTCCTGGTGCTGAACCTTTTAAAATAAGCATAACGTTTTCATTTTCAAAATTTAACCTATAAAAACTATTTAAAACTTGTTAATTTGTAAAAACTCAGTTGACTCAAGTGTTTTGCACAAATTTTATTGACTTTTAATGGTCAAATTAGCTTATGCCAAACACCCCTTTACCATTTTGACAGATTTAAAAAGCTTCATGAAATGAAATCTATTTATCAAGAGCCTAACACCAGATGATTTTTAGCTTATAACAAACCTAATTAACTCTAATTAACAACTAATTAAGCAATAATCTAAGATTTAAACTAATTTTCTACTATTTTTGGTTTTTTAAGACTTATATGACAAATTATATAAGAACTATGATCTAGACTAAGAAAATCAAAAACAGATGAACAATTAGGACTATTAAGCTAAATGATCCACAAATAAGCTACTTAATAAGCAAATAAGCAGATCTAGGATATAAATCAATAAGACAACTATCTAAGCTAAAAGCAAGGAAAATAAAGAGAGACTTACTTATTCCTCTAGCTAAACAAGAGGTCCTATTGAAAGGCAGCTACAAGCTCTCCTAGCTTATAAATAAGCTAGGAGTTAAGTCCATAGAGATCCTTCCCTTACTGATCTCTCTTCCAAATAAGCTCATGAATTCAAATCCAAAGGTAAATAGAACTTAAGCTGATTTATTGAATTTAAGTATGATTAAGACAATTTTTAAGCTCAAACCTAAGCTTATAGACTTAAGTGGGCTATAAGAGCTTATTGAGATTAGTAAGCTAGTAGCTTATGATTTGAAAGCTTATGAGATTAAAAAGAGATTAAGACAAAAGGAAACTAAATTTTATTGAATTAAACTTGATTACATTACAAAAAGCTAGAATTGAAATTACATTAAGCTAAAACATGAAAATTTAAGCTAAAATTAAAAAGCTACCCTAAAAGCTACTAACTCCCCAAAAAACTCCCTTTTGTGTGAGGG
>BQNB010051617.1:2470-40898 GCA_026074375.1 Tanacetum coccineum | reverse complement strand
TTTGGTCTGTTTTGGGTTTATTTGGGTTATTTTTAGGTACAAACGGATATGTGTATTTTACACTTATCAGAAACTCTATTAATTACTTCCGAATACTCTAAAATAGTTAAGGTTTGGTTTCCTATTTCTTAACAACTCGTATGGAGTTTTTCCTAAAATATGTCTAATGGAAACTCTATTAATTATTTAGGTTCACGTATCGACCGCATTACACCAAAAAATTTAAGGAATTGATTATTCATTTAACATGGTTCTACTCATTTCTTGTAGAATGTGTTCTTTTCTTTCTACTACCCCATTAGATTGTGGAGTACGAGGAGCGGAAAAATTGTGAGATATCCCATTTAAATCACAATATTTTCCAAATTGTACTTCATTATCAAATTCCCGACCATGATCCGTTCTAATTGATACAATAGAACATCCTAATTTTTTTTTGATCATTTTGCTAAATATTTCAAATTCTTCGAAGGCTTCGGTTTTATTTGCTAAGAATCTAGTCCAAGTGTATCGAGAATAGTCATCTACAATTACTAAGGTATAACGATTTCCTCCATAGCTTCGTATGGCGGAGGGGCCAAACAAATCCATGTGAAGTAGTTCTAAACATCTAGTTGTTGAGACTATATTTTTGGCCTTGTGACTTACGTGAGCTTGCTTTCCAACTTTGCAAGCATCACAAAAATATTGGTCGTATTTAAGTTTAGGTAGATTTCTAACTAATTCTTTAGACGCTAATGATTGAATTAGTTGCATATTAGCATGACCTAATCTTCTATGCCATAGTGTGGAATTTTCGTCTAATGTTGCAAGGCATATTTTGTCTTCCGGTTTATTTCCTAGTTTCATTACATATAATCCTCATTTCCTAATTCCTTTACCTATAACTTTTTCGTTTTTGATTATTTCGCTATCGTGTTCGGTAAATATTACTTTGCACTTATTAGCACATATTTGACCTATACTGTAAAACCTAAAAATCTCAACAAATATAAAATTACCAAAATACCCCTAATGCAAGAAAATTTCATAAAAGCTTAAATAAAATTTATTTAAAGGTTAGAAATTATAAAAAAATTATGTTACCTCCGTTGTATGCTTTGTATGAAGAAAACAACTTTTGATTACCGGTCATGTGTTTTGAGCATCCATTATCTTTAATCCATTCATCGGGTTCCAAATTTACTCCTAAGCATATTTCATCGGGTGCTCGAGCTACCAGACAAGCTCATCTTTAAGTCATTTTCAACCCTCATCTTCTCCATTTTCGCTCCATGCTCCTCCAATGAATGCTCTTTGATCGTTGTTCTTTGGCGGCTTTGAACATTCTCCAATGAAGTGACTTGGGTCACCACATCTAAAACATTTTCTTTCACTTTTATCATAACCATCATTTCTACTTCTTTGGAATGTTTTTCTATCGCCTCGTGGTTGTCTTGCAAATCTTCCTCGTCTCTTGAAGAATTTCTTGAATTCCTTTACGGCCATAGCATACTCTTCGTCTTCACTATCGGAACTTGAGCTATCTTCATCACTTACTTCCTTTTTCACTTTTAATGCAAGTGATCTACTTTGTTCTTTCTTGCCTTTAACCGTTTCTACATCTTTCTTTATTACTTCTTCATAAACTTTCAAGTTTCCAATTAGTTCGTCAAGAGGTAAGGTTGTTAGATTCTTTGATTCTTCAATCGCCGTGACTTTCGCGTGCCATTTTGGATGTAGTGCCCTAAGAAATTTCCTAACATAATTCTTGCTAGAGAAACTTTCATCAAGTGCTTTTAGACTAGTAATAATAGTGTTAAACTTAGCAAAGGCATTATCTATTGACTCCTCTTCCGGAATCATAAATTTGATCATATTGTTGAACAAGAACAGATCTATTTTGTTAGCTTGACTTATTATTTACCTTTGATGAGTGATTATAAAGAATCCCAAATTTCTTTTGCGGTTTGACACATAAAAATTATTTCCGTATTCTTTATGTGGCAAAGCATTATAAATTACCATTTTAGCTTCATTATTTTTTGCAAATTTCTTTTTAAGATCATCATCTTTTTTATGAAAAGATACAATTTCATCCTTTTTAGTTTCGGGATTAAATTGAATAGGAGGAAAATCACCATCAGTAATAACATGCCAAAGATCTAGATCTTTTGACTTCACATAAGTTTCGAATCTATTTTCCAATAAATAAATCCATCACTTTCAAATAGTGGTGGTCTTTGCATAGATTGCCCTTCTAAATATTTTTCCGATTCCATAGATCGATTCAAGTTTTAAAATACAATTTATTTTAAAAATCTTGTTTAGCGTGGCTCTTGATACCAATTGTGGAAAACTAGAAGGGGGGTTGAATAGTTTACCGCTTTTTGATTTAATATTTATGTTTGTTTATAAAAACTTAGATTCGACTTTTTGCGAATTCAAAACTTGCACAATATGAACAATATAAATAAGTAGAAGCAAATAAAAGATAAGAGTTGGAGAGATCAAACCACAACACAAGGATTTATAGTGGTTCGGTTACGAAGCTCTCTTCGGCCTACTCCACTCCCCGAGCACCTAACTCGAGAGTTTTCTTCACTATGTCAACAAGCTCCTTTATGGCGGAGAAAACCGTACACAACGTTGCTTATATCTATTTCCGACACTAAGCTAGATGTCGAGTTCTAATCTTAGCTAGAACCAATCTATCACAACACAACTTCACAATTTGTTCACGACTTCACAACTTCACGACTACTTCACAACTTCACTACACAACTTAGCTTCACACCTTGAACACAACTACACAACTTCTTCACACCTTCACAACTTCACAACTTCACTACACAACTTAGCTTCACACCTTGAACACAACTACACAACTTTCTTCATACCTTCACAACTTCACACCTTCACTACTTGTCCTCACCACACTACTTATGTCACAACTAACTAACACTACTAGAAAGGATCACCAAGATCCAACTATACTTACAACAATCACCAAAATCTAATAACTAGCAAACTGTTACTAGATTACAAATGATTTACAAGATATGGTGTGGATGCAATAAGATTGCAATGTATACTTGGGTTGTAATACTTCTTCAATTAATGATGGAAGTATTCTTCTCTTGCACTTAGGAATTTCGAGCTTGGATCACTTTGAAGACAAAGCTCTATGAATAAAGATCAAAGGATTATAGAGAGATGAGTGGCTGTATTAGAACAAAAGAATGGATCAAAAGGTAATGAAAAATTGTGGGGAATAGTCCAGTATTTATAGGGACACTGGATTAGCGAGTCTATGGCCGGTCCCATAAATATATGTATTTAATGGGCCGCCTAGTTTTGACGCTCCTACATTTTGTCCTATTCTGTGGAGGTGCTTACTGGTCTTTTTCTAGCCGTTTTTAGTTCAAATTTTGAAATTCAAAATGTTTATTTTTGATAAAACATTATCTTTTTAAATGTAGAAAAGATTTGTGAAGTTTTATTAAAAAAGTTTACAAAATTTTTATAAAAGTTTTGAGGTGAATAAAAAATTTCCTTTGATCATAAAAATACATTAAGCCATTTATTTAAACAAACCTTTAAGTGATTAATTAATGAAATGAGTTATTACTACTAAATACTTGTTTCGTTTAATTTTCGTTAATTTTTTTAATTTATGTGATTATCAAACGTAAAGATTTGAAAAAATATTATAATTATTTAGGCATTATATTTTATCAACAAGGTAAAGACCCACCAAAGTTGAGTTCCAAAGAACTTCCTAATCAGCGATGGATAATACGAGTTTTGAATTAAACTTAAATACCATCTTGCTGGTTTTGACGTGGTTGTCAAAGAAAGAACCACACCCACAGCCATCACTGAGGGCTCATGGGGGTTCGAACATACAAAAGCTTGTTTTAGGGATGAAATAATTCCATTTGTAAAAGCTCTGAAGGACTTATTTAATACATTCGATCAATATTTGATTGATGAACTTTTTGAAGTCCAAAATGTCTTTCATCAAATGGAACAGGCTGTGGAACAACATCATGTTGAGTCAAAAACATTTGAAGTGAAAATGAATCAAGTTTTGAATGAAAACGAACGACTCTTGGAACAAGTCATTAACAAAGATAATGTGAACATAATTATGAATTCTTATGTGGATAATTCTCTGTGAATGTGCATAGAATTGAAAATGTGTCTAAAACTTAAGACTGAGCTTCTCAACAAAAAGGATTTCGTTGAAAAAGAGATTTACGATAAACTGTTTAAAAGTTTTACCACTCTTGAAAAACATTGCATCTCTTTAGAAGTTGATACTCAACTTAATCAGGAAATTTTTCAAAGGGACAATTCTGTTTCAAATCAAAGTGCTCCAAGATTTTGATCAATTGTTTGAATTAAATGAATTGAAAGCTCAGTCCCAAGAGAAAGACACGGTCATAAAGAAGTTGAAAGAGAGAATTAAATCTCTAATGTGGAAAAATGAATGAGGATAAAATAAAAAGGACTTAGAGGAGATTGAAACAATAAATATTGAATTGGATCATAGGGTGTCAAAGCTTATTGCTGAGAATGAGCATTTGAAACAGACCTATAAGCAACTTTATGATTCGATTAAACCAGCATGTATTCGATCAAAAGAACAATGTGATGATTTAATTAATCGTCAATCTAAAGTTTGTGGAAATCTCTAAATTAAATGCTAATCTTCATGAAATTTTTTTGGTAATTACAGCTCTCAAGGATAATTTAAGGAAACTTAAAGGAAAAGCTCTAGTTCATAACGATGTTACAAAACATCCTAGTGATCCAAAAATGCTTAAGATTCATGTGGAACCAATAACCCCTAAATTGTTGAATAAAAAGACAGCTCACTCTGCCTATATTAAGCACACTCAAGAAGAAGCTACAGTTCTTAGGGATCTAGTTGAACATGTTAAATCAAAATATCCACTAGATCATTCTAGAATCGCATTTATGTATGCTAAACTAATTGAAAGGAGTTGCTTACACACTCATTTGTTTTATATAAAAAAAACTGCCCGAGTGTCAACAATACTGATGGAAAATTAGTGGCTGTGACCCCAAAGAACAAGGACAAAAGAGTTTGATTCACTAAGCCCGTCACATCCTTAGGAAACATAATTACAAAAATAGCCTCTACATCAAACTTAGTTTCTAACAAACCTATGTTGTCTTCTACATGAGTAAAACCGTCTACTAGTGCTAGCGGATCACAGCCTTCAGACAAAACAAAGAAAGATAAGATTCGGCAAACACCAAGTAGTACTCAGAAGAATAAAGTAGAAGCCCACCATAGGAAAGTTAAATCTAGTTTGAAAAATAAAGATTGTGTTGTTCAACCTAAAGGAACTGCTCATGTGCAGCATTCCAAGCTTAATCAATTCTGAACTTAAATGAGTTTAAGTGTAATAGTTGCATGCTTTCTGATAATCATAATTTGTGTGTTCTTGATTTTATCAATAATGTGAATGCTCGTAAACAATCTAAATCTGTTAAGAAAAGTTCAAAGAGAAAAGTATGGAAACCAACAAGAAAGGTGTTTACAAACATTGGATACATCTGGAGACCTACTGGTCGGACCTTCACTATAGTAGGAAATGTGTGCCCTTTAACTAGGATTACCACAACTACTGAAGTAACCCATAGGAAACCAACTGCTCTAGAAAATGAAACACCTAAGCCTGTTGTAACATTGGTTTACTCAAGGAAACCTTAGAAATCTCAAACTAATGTTCCTGTTAGCAAATCTAAGGTTCTTAAATCTGTATCTGCTAATAAAAAGGAACCCAGTCAATCTTGGGGATCCATAGTTTCCGAGGTTCCATCTTCCTCTCTTGATGACTGTAGGTCATCCAAATTGTTCTCTAGTATTTAGACTCCGGCTGCTCCAAGCATATAACCGGAGATCGCTCTCAGCTCACAAATTTCATCAATAATTTTTTGGGTACAGTCAAATTTGGAAATGATCACATTGAAAAGATTATGGGATATAGTGATTATCAGATTGGAAATGTTACGATCTCAAGGGTTTACTACGTGGAAGGACTTGGACATAACTTATTCTCCAGATGACAATTTCTGATTCGAACCTTAAATTTGCTTTCATCAACACCACCTCTTCATACTAAACAAGAAGGTGTTGACCTATTGACAGGATCTAGAGAAACAATTTGTATACTCCGACTCTTGGGAATAATGGCGTCCTCTCCGATATGTCTCTTGTCAAAGGCCTCAAAGACTAAGTCCTGGCTATGGCACCGACGTTTGTCTCATCTGAACTTTGCTTTTGAAGAGTTTTAAAAGATTCAAGACATTGTTTAGAACAGTTTTGTACCTTATTGTCAAAAGAACTTGATGAGCTTGAAGAGGAGATGGCCATCTTACAGGTTTGATTGTAGATCTGCTTCAAATAATGGAGTTCTTCTTATTTAGAGTTTCCACACAAGCTCTGATACCACTTGTTGGATCCCTTTTTGAATAGATCTAGAACCTTTAGCTTGCAAAGGGTTTGTTACTTTAGATGAATCTAGAGCAACAATAATGAAACACTGATTGAACACTATTGATTATGCGGAAACTAATCAATAATGCTAAGAAGAACAATATTAAGAAAACACAAGAGATCTTATATCAAACTCACACTTTGTATTATAACTTGAATCTGCCTAGGTTACAGATTTCTATATGACTCACTAAACTTGTATGGATTGTAATTCTATTGTCTAACTCTACACCCTGGACCTTCTTTTATACACCAAGAAGTCCATTAGGGTTTACAATATTTTCCTAACATATCTAGTCAACCATATTGAATACCATAACTAAGTATTCAATATGTTTCTAACTATGTAGTCAACATTAATCAATTGAATTCAATACTTTCCACATATCTAGTCAACCATATTAAATACCATAATTAAGTATTTAATATGTTTCTAACTATGTGGTCAACATTAATCAATTGAATTCAATACTTTCCACAATCAATTGTAACTCTTCAATCAATATTAATTACCTCAATTAAACTTCTCGTCAACATAAAGTCTTCAATCATCATTAATGTCTTCAATCAACATAAAGTCTTCAATTATCATTAATGTCTTCAATCATCATTAATGTCTTCAATCTCTAGTTGAAACTTCTCTTTTATCATTGACTAGTAGCATTAATATTTAATAGTATTAAAAAGACTTTTAATTTCCAACAATCCTCCCATAAACTTGATATTCATTTGGATTAATCATTAAGTTTCTTCATTAAAAGCTTCTTAATCTTCAAAAGGATGCTTCCAAACACTTTTTTACATCTAAAGATGTTTTATGATTAATTTAGGAATCAGGGTAATATCTTCATCAGCAACAATATCATTTATCCTCCCCTGAGTTTCATCAATTAATGTAATCTCTGCATCAGTATCAATATCACCAATATCAATCCTCCCCTGTTTGGATGCATCATCACCCAAACTTTCTTCATTATCAGATAAGTGGTTTTTAAAGTCTCCGAACCATGGTAAGAAAATTGTTACAAAGAATCATCAATTCAATAAGTTCAAAACTATCCTCATCACTTTGAAGTGAATCACAGAAATGTATAGTTTTTGGCAAACTACCAGCCATAAACGGATTTGATGATTCTTTACCGGTTGCCGTTTGCCCCGGAATAGCCAATTCTTCATAATAAAACATGGTGAATTGATAACCATATAGTTTTGGGCAAACTATCAGCCATCAACGGATTTGAGAAGTCTTTACCAAGAGCCGTTTGCTTTGGACTAGCCAACTCTTAACTGTGAAGCATGGTGAGTTGAGAACCATATAGTTTTTAGCAAACTATCAGCTATCAACGGATTTGAGAATTCTTTACCAGATGCCGTTTGCACTGGAATAGCCAATTCTTAGTTTCTAAAGAACAAGGCTCGATTAGTGGCTCGTGGTTACCGTCAAGAAGAGGAAATTGATTTTGAAGAGTCTTTTGCTCCGGTTGCAAGATTAGAGGCTATAAGGATTTTTCTCGCGTTTGCCGATCACATGAACATGGTCGTCTACCAAATGGATGTCAAGACTGCGTTTCTGAATGGTAATTTGCGGGAAGAGGTTTATGTTAGTCAGCCGGACCATTTTGTGGATTCAGATTACCCCAATCACGTGTATAAGCTAAAGAAAGCTCTTTATGGGTTGAAACAAGCTCCACACACGTGGTAAGACATGTTGTCTTTGTTCCTGATATCCCAAGACTTCTCCAAAGGCTTAGTGGATCCTACTCTGTTCATCTGTAAGGAAGGAAAAGAATTAATTCTGGTACAAGTATATGTCGATGATATTATCTTTGATGCATCTACACTTGAACTTTATGACCTATTTGCTAAAATCGCGTGTTCAAAATTTAAGATGTCAATGATGGGCAAAATCTCATTTTTCTTAGGACTACAAATTTTTCAAAATCCCAAAGGCATCTTTATTAACCAGTCAAAATATGCCCTTGAATCTTTAAAGAAATACGGTTTTGACTCTTGTGACCCAGTGGATACTCCCATGGTGGAGAAATCCAAACTGGATGAGGATAAAGAAGGGAAAGCAGTTGATCCATCACACTATCATGGCATGATTGGCACCCTCCTTTATCTCACAGCCAGTAGACCTGACCTACAATTTGCTATATGCATGTGTGCCCGGTATCAGGCTAGGCCTACCGAAAAGCACTTACATGCGGTCAAAAGGATCTTTCGGTATCTAAAAGGAACCGTCAATCGGGGACTATGGTATCCGAAGGATTCTTCAATTGCACTAACAGCATTTGCAGATGCGGATCATGCTGGTTGTCAAGATACACGCCGTAGCACATCTGGTAGTATGCAGTTCTTGGGAGATAGACTTGTTAGCTGGTCATCAAAAAGGCAGAAAAGCGCTGCGATATCCAGTACGGAAGCTGAATATATTGCTATGTCGGGATGTTGTGCTCAAATTCTTTGGATGAGATCACAGCTTACCGACTATGGCCTTGGATTCAATAAAATTCTAATGTACTGTGATAACAAAAGCGCTATTGCCTTAAGCTGCAACAATGTTCAACATTCCAGGTCGAAGCATATAGACATCATATTTCACTTTATCAAGGAGCATGTTAAGAATGGGGTAATTGAACTTTACTTTGTCAATATGGAGTATCAACTGGCTGACATCTTTACAAAAGCCCTCGCAAGAGAAAGAATTGAATTTCTTATCAACAAGCTGGGAATGCGGAGTTTCTCGCCGGAAACTCTGAAACAACGTTATTCTAAAACAAGCATTATACATTAACATTTATTCCAAAAACCCTAATTACATGTCAAAACAAGTATACAAATGTTCAAAGCATGTGTACAAGTACTCCTTATCATATTTTTAAATATGTTTTCACTCCTGAGATTTAGTACTACTCTTCTAAGCTTATGATACAACTTCTCAATGCATGAAATTCAAATGATACCTTTTCCCACCAAATCTTTTATAGATTTCATGTAACCTCTAAACACAAGTTACAAACCACCAATGCATCATATTTAAAGTATAATTTCCCTCCTAAATCAAGGTACAAGCTATTTAAGCTCAAGGTACAATACTCAATGCATAATTTCTAAACCCTAAACCCTAAACGAAACCCTAAAACCTTAATTGCATTTTAAAACCTAAACCTTAAAACCTAAACCTTAATCCTAAACCCTAAACCTTAATCCTAGACCCTAATATAAATCCTAAACCTTAATCCTAAACCTTAACCTATCCTAAACCCTAACCCTAACTCGAACTATAAACCAAAAACCCTAACCCGTACCCTATTTTAACCCGTAACCCATTTCCACCCATTTTAAACTAGTTTCACCTAAACTAAAACCTTAAACACCTCTATGACTCACCTCCTTAACACCTTAAGCACCTCCATCACCACTCTAGTCTACCCTAACCTCATATATACCTTGCACACTAAGGTTTTCCATCCTCGTCACCTTTCTTGGCAAACCGAGCCTTCCCACGGCCCTTCACCTCTCAATACTACTACTACTAGCTCTCCATACTCACCCCTAGTCCAGCCTTACTCACCACTCTACCCCTTGGACTCCATTTCACGTCTAAAACCTTGGTCACTAAGGGTTCGTACCTTATAAATAGAACCAAGACCTATACCTCTTCAAACTTACTCACAAACTCTTATACACTCAAAATGATCACCAAGCAGAAGTCCTAGAAGCCAAGAAAAGAAGAATAGGAGTCATAGATGCCAACCAAGAAGTCCTAGAACCATTTCTAAGTCGTTTCGCCTCACTTTGACCCATTTTGACCCGTTCCACTTCATTTCGTGTATAAGTAAGCCTAAATCCATTCTATAAGCTTATATGATGTTCTTATATCGTATGTTAACCTGTTTTAACCTTTCTATGTAATAAAAATCATTTGAAAACGTTTTAAAAACCAAACCAAACTCTAATCAGGTTATAAAACTCTAATTTCATTTGTAATTCGTTTTCTTAAACCTAAGAAGCTAAAAGCCCTATACAGATCCTAAAGCTAGTCTTACAAGCCCTTAGGATGATTTTATAAACCCTAAAACTAATCCTAAATCTCTAAACCCATCAGGTTATGTTTATTAACCTAAACGCACCCGTTTTCAATATTTAAGCTCGTAAGCTCTTTTGACAAGCCACAAGCTCGTAAAAGTTTCTTAATTGAGCGTATAGTATCAAGCTATAAGTTGCAAAATTGGTTTCATAGTCAAAAACCCGCTATTATGAGATTTGGACTTGTTTTGCAATTCGAATCCCATGTAAGGGATATATATTGTAATATTCTTGGAAATAATAATTACAAGGACCAATTCTGTCAATATTCTAAAGTTATAACCACAAGGGCCTGTTTTGCCAACTTTTAAAGTTAAGGGTAAAATTTATATAAAGTATTATATAAAAGGTTTAAAGTTATAAATATATACCAAGGGTATATATTGTCATTTTCATATTCTCAAGGGTATAAAATGTAATATTTTTTAATATATAAATATATATTAATATTATAAAACTCGATTTTATTAAAACCTGACATACTAGTCATTATTAATCATCGATCGACGCATTATAAATCAATTACGTTATATTTAACGTAATTTATCATCAACTAGCTTTTAAAGAAACTTAAAATCTTATCATGTCATGTTACTAGGGAATTTTATGTGAGGGGTTTCATTTGGGTATTTGTTTTGACAAGTTTGCTGGGTTTACAATTTAAATTGCCTTGTCTCCTCAAACGATACTACATGGCCTCTGGATTATGATAGCCCGAACAGTGATACAATATTTCCATAAATTAATAAACCAAAGTAATACTTTATGAAGTTTTAAAACATAAACCATCACACTAATACTTGACATATTACCTCAGGTTGTGTGACAAGGCCGTTACTTTCACATTGATAGACTTTTGCCATCAATCAGATTCCCTGTTAAGGTGAGATTTCATAGCCTCGCTTTTAAAGTCTTTATATTTTTAAACCCGCGAGGAGGATACATGCTAGTTCTGTATAATATTAATGATTTCATATGGATCCATTACTGTGAAGTTCATAGCCTCGGCTTTACTTATTTACATGTTTTATAAACCCGCAAGGGGGATACATGCTTGTTTTATACAAATTAAACATAAGTGATTTTGATATATGATATGGTTCCATCACTGTGAATTGTTTCATCTTTATATGTTTTCTAAATCCCATGGGGGATTCATGTTATACACTATGAATACAAGTGTTTTTCCAACTATATGTTATCCTGATATATTATTACACGGGCCAAGTTACTTCATTTCCCATATGACATCTCAAGCTCCACACGCGTGGTATGACATGTTGTCTTCGTTCCTGATATCCCAAGACTTCTCCAAAGGCTCAGTGGATCCTACTATGTTTATCCGTAAGGAAGGCAAAGAATTACTTCTGGTACAAGTATATGTCGATGATATTATCTTTTCTGCATCTACACCTGAACTTTGTGACCTATTTTCTAAAATTATGTGTTCAAAATTTAAGATGTCAATGATGGGCAAAATCTCATTTTTCTTAGAACTATAGATTTTTCAAAATCCCAAAGGCATCTTTATTAACCAGTCAAAATATGCCCTTGAATCTTTAAAGAAATACGGTTTTGACTCTTGTGACCCAGTGGATACTCCTATGGTGGAGAAATCCAAACTGGATGAGGATAAAGAAGGGAAATCAGTTGATCCATCACACTATCGTGGCATGATTGTCACCCTCCTTTATCTCACAGCCAGTAGACCTGACCTACAATTTGCTATATGCATGTGTGCCCGGTATCAGGCTAGGCCTACCGAAAAGCACTTACATGCGGTCAAAAGGATCTTTCGGTATCTAAAAGGAACCGTCAATCAGGGACTATGGTATCCGAAGGATTCTTCAATTGCACTAATAGCATTTGCAGATGCGGATCATGCTGGTTGTCAAGATACACGCCGTAGCACATCTGGTAGTATGCAGTTCTTGGGAGATAGACTTGTTAGCTGGTCATCAAAAAGGCAGAAAAGCGCTGCGATATCCAGTACGGAAGCTGAATATATTGCTATGTCGGGCTGTTGTGCTCAAATCCTTTGGATGAGATCATAGCTTACCGACTATGGCCTTGGATTCAATAAAATTCCAATGTACTGTGATAACAAAAGCGCTATTGCCTTAAGCTGCAACAATGTTCAACATTCCAGGTCGAAGCATATAGACATCAGATTTCACTTTATCAAGGAGCATGTTGAGAATGGGGTGATTGAACTTTACTTTGTCAATACAGAGTATCAACTGGCGGACATTGGTATGTGTGTAATTACACATACCTTTTACCTTTAAAATCGACCCTAAACGACCAAAAACGCACATAAAATGCCATATCTCAAACAATTGGCAGATGAAGTTGATGAATAGTGGTGGTACCTATTCAAATATCATGTATCATATGTATATATATTAAAACCATATAAAAACAAAAGATTTTTCATTTTTTCTGAAAATTTTTATAAAAACAAAATACAAAAATATAATATTCATAAAACCAAAGAGAAAAATTAAAAATGAGGGAAAAACTAAAAAGAGGTAATTATGGCATGTTTCTGAAACATCAATAACATTTACGGTCTTAGAATTGTCATGAATAATGATACGAGGCTGGTAAATGAAGTTGAGGCAAAGTTCATATGTTTTCAAAACATGCCAAATGCATGCTTGCTATTATTTCAGATATCAACATGGTCATCATCTTAAAGGCATGTATTTAAAAAAGAAAACTTGACCTTCATTACGGGGGACTATTCTGGGCATGTTCTACTTATGACCATACAAAGGCTTGTGTTTACTTTGAAACACAACCCGTGCTTTTGATATTTCCATAAGCGTACGTATCAGTGCACTTATGTGTAAAAATAAGAGAAATCTTATTTTCAATTGGTGTTTGTTTTCATGAGTAAAAACATTGCTTCATCAAAAAATGTTTTTAAAGACATTTGTCTTCTCAAACAACGACTACAACTCTTTAAATAGAAAACAGGTTTTTTTTGAGGGGGAGTAAATGTCAAATTCCTTCTTCTGAATGTCATTTGATAAAAGGATAAAGGTTTTTAAACAATATCTGTTATCTATTTTTTATGGAAAGTTAATTAAATTTAGCTTTGTGTCGCCTTATTATGTTATTGTTTATGCATTGAGTGAGAATATGTGCAAGATTAAGTTGTTAGGCTATATCAGTTAAAATATAGGACTAAAACTGTGCATTATGTTAACTTTGTTATGCTAAATGAGTGGGCTTAAATATATGGCATACGTACGAACAATATTCTTTCAAATCCGTGATCCGTTTGTACGAATAAATTCCATTTCTTCAGCATTATCATTGCCTCTAGATTTCTTCCAGATTATGAGATAGTCATTCATTATCTATTGCAACTAACACTCTATCATTCAACTAAATCTCGGGACGATATTTCTATAAGGGTGGGAGGATGTAACAACCCGTAATTTTCATCAATATAATTATCCATCTATTAAATTAGATACACTATAATATCAATCTATCATACCACCTTTTTACGGGAAAATTTTTTGCTTTATTCCATTATGTAACGTAGTTTACATAACTAAAGTAAACGAGCTCATGCAACCAACCAATGCCAACTACAACTATGTTTACATTATGTAAACATCCTAATATGTCAAGTCTACGTTTAAATATTATTTTTACCATATACGTTATCTATTTAACGTACCATTTACAACGTTATTCCAAAACAAGCATTATACATTAACAAGTGTACAAATGTTCAAAGCATGTGTAGAAGTACTCCTTATCATATTTTTAAATATGTTTTTCCTCCTGAGCTTTAGTACTACTCTTCTAAGCTTATGATGCAACTTCTCAATGCATGAAATTCAAATGATACCTTTTCCCACTAAATCTTTTATAGATTTCATGTAACCTCTAAACGCAAGTTACAAACCACCAATGCATCATATTTAAAGTATAATTTCCCTCCTAAATCAAGGTGCAAGTTATTTAAGCTCAAGGTACAATACTCAATGCATAATTTCTAAACCCTAAACCCTAAAACCCTAATTTCATTGTAAAACCTAAACGTTAATCCTAAACCCTAAACCTTAATCTTAGACCCTAATCTAAATCCTAAACCTTAATCCTAAACCTTAAGCTATCCTAAACCCTAACCCTAACCCGAACTATAAACCAAAAACCCTAACTTGTACCCCATTTTAACCCGTAACCCATTTCCACCCATTTTAAACTAGTTTCACCTAAACTAAAACCTTAAGTACCTCTATGACTCACCTCCTTAACACCTTAAGCACCTCCATCACCACTATAGTCTACCCAAACCTCATCTATACCTTGCATACCAAGGTTTTCCATCCCCGTCACCTTTCTTGGCAAACCGAGCCTTCTACCTCTCAATACTACTACTACTAGCTCTCCATACTCACCCCTAGTCCATCCTTACTCACCACTTTACCCCTTGGACTCCATTCCACATCTAAAACCTTGGTCACCAAGGGTTCGTACCCTATAAATAGAACCAAGAACCATACCTCTTCAAACTTACTCACAAACTCTTATACACTAAAAATGATCACCAAACAAAAGTCCTAGAAGCCAAGAAAAGAAGAATAGAAGTCATAGAAGCCAACCAAGAAGTCCTAGAACCATTTCCAAGTCGTTTCGCCTTACTTTGACCTATTTCGACCCGTTCCACTTCATTTCGTGTACAAGTAAGCCTAAATCCATTCTATAAGCTTATATGATGTTCTTAGATCGTATGTTAACATGTTTTAACCTTTCTATGTAATAAAAATCACTTGAAAACGTTTTAAAAACCAAACCGAACCCTAATCGGGTTATAAAACTCTAATTTCATTTGCAATTCGTTTTCATAAACCTAAGAAGCTAGAAGCCCTATACAGATCCTAAAGCTAATCTTACAAGACCTTAGGATGATTTTACAAACCCTAAAACTAATCCTAAAGCTTTAAACCCATCGGGTTATTAACCTAAACGCACCCGTTTTCAATATTTAAGCTCGTAAGCTCTTTTGACAAGCCACAAGCTGGTAAAAGTTTCTTAATTAAGCTTATAGTATCAAGATATAAGCTGCAAAATTGGTTTCAAAGTCAAAAACCCGCTATTATGAGATTTGGACTTGTTTTGCAATTCGAATCCCATGCAAGGGATGTATATTGTAATATTCTTGGAAATAATAATTACAAGGACCAAATCTGTCAATATTCTAAAGTTATAACCACAAGGGCCTGTTTTTCCAACTTTCAAAGTCAAGGGTAAAATTTATATAAAGTATTATATAAAAGGTTTAAAGTTATAAATATATACCTTGGGTATATATTGTCATTTTCATATTCTCAAGGGTATAAAATGTAATATATTTTTTATATATAAATATATATTAATATTATAAAACTCTATTTTATTAAAACTGACACATTTTTCGTTATTAATCATCGATCGACGCATTATAAATCAATTACGTTATATTTAACATAATTTATCATCAACTAGCTTTTGAAGAAACTTAAAATCTTATCGTGTCACGTTACTAGGGAATTTCATGTGAGGGGTTTCATTTGGGTATTTGTTTTGACGAGTTTGTTGGGTTTACGATTTAAAGTGCCCTGGCTCCTTAAACGATACTACATGGCCTCTGGATTATGATAGCCCGAACAGTGATACAATATTTCCATAAATTAATAAATCAAAGTAATACTTTATGAAGTTTTAAAACATAAACCATTACACTAAGACTTGACATATTACCCCAAGTTGCGTGACAAGGCCGTTACTTTCACATTGATATACTTTTGTCATCAATCAGATTCCCTGTTAAGGTGAGATTTCATAGCCTCGCTTTTAAAGTCTTTATATTTTTAAACCCGCGAGGGGGATACATGCTAGTTCTATACAATATCAATGATTTCATATGGATCCATTACTGTGAAGTTCATAGCCTCGCCTTTACTTATTTACATGTTTTATAAACCCGCGAAGGGGATACATGCTTGTTTTATACAAATTAAACACAAGTGATTTTGATATATGATATGATTCCATCACTGTGAATAGTTTCATCTTTATATGTTTTCTAAATCCCATGGGGGATTCATGCTATAAACTATGAATACAAGTGTTTTTCCAACTATATGCTATCCTGATATATTATTACCTAAGTTACCTCCATTTTCTCATAAGACATCCCAGTCGCTCTTTGGGTAATAGCTCCTAGTATCTCTTTGGGTAGTAGCTCCCAGTATGTCTTCGGATAGAGGCTCCTGGTTCTATTAAGTTTAAATATGTTATTCATGAGCTTAGGGCATCAATACTGTTTTCCATGATAACACTATTTTCCATAATAATTGTAGTCATTGCAATTATTACACTTATGGGTGTATAACAACATAACCCACTGTTATGATAACTTGTATTCAAACTGTTTTCTATAATAATTGCACTCATTGCAATTATTACACTTATGGGTGTATAACAACGTAACCCATTATTGAACCTGTACTCAACTATTATAATTGAAAACCTATGAATTTCACTCAACCTTTGTGTTGACCCTTTTTGCATGTTTATCTCAGTTAATTGAGCAACCTATGGCACGGAGTGGCACGGACTTGAAGATGGCTAAACTGTTATCATTCAAACTTTATATTTCTAGATTTTGGGACCTCTTTTGTAAAACTCTGATATGATATTGAATGATAACTAAATTTTCCAAAATGTCTCTTTTGAGTCGCTTTCTATGATTATGTCTGTTGATCCATGAAGTAATACCCCAGATTAGCTTTTGCTGCTATATGTCAAATATGGGGGTGTTACACTCATGCAATTTAATTTTTAATAAATAAATCATATGAGTTTGTTTTGATTCATTTTTTATGTTAAATGGTGCGTTCTTGAATTTTTTTGGCTGAAATACTTATGGGATTTGTTATAGTTAAATGTTATAGGTGTGAATGATTATGTGTATGAGTTAAAATCCATTTATGAGGTGTTTGATGGCTGAATATTCATGAATTATTTAAATATGTAGCTCGTTTGAAATAATTGTGATGAATCCGAGTCTAAATGATGCTAAAATGATTGTTGGGAATACTATGAGTGTACATGGATTGAATATTGAGGTAGAAAAACAATTGAAATCTCGACATAGAATTCAAATCTTTTGAACTTTCTGAATTTGCAATGTTAGTTATCCTCGAATTTGCAATCTCAGTGCCTTCCGAATTTGCAAGATTAGTTATCCACGAATTCGCAGGGAGCCTTTTGTCTTCGAATTAGCAGATAATACCAATACACGAATTCATAGGAAGTTTTTAGTGTCCGAATTCGCAATCACCCTTTAGTATCCAAATTTGCAACATGCCTTTAGTACTCGAATTCGCAGCATGTCTATAGTGTCCGAATTTGCAACATGCCTTTAGTACCCGAATTTGCAGTAATCTTTAGCATCCGAATTTACAAGGATCCTTTTTAACACGAATTTGCAACTCATTTAGGGTCCGAATTAGCAGCATCCTTTAATGTCCAAATTCGCAGTTTTCACCTATTCAACCAGATTCAATCATGCTTAATAGATTCAAAAAGGCTAATTATCAGAAACACTTAGATTCTAACCAAAAGATGACTTAAAACTTGTGTTAGGTAGCAAATTTAAAATTGATTATCTTTGAAATCTAATCAAGTTAAAATTGGATTTCTTCAACTAAGCCAGTTTAAGTTCACTTGGTCAATGGTTATCTTTCTAAATGTGTCACATGCATTAAGTGCCAATTCAGGGTCTCTTGATATAGTGTCTATATAAACTTGGTTATATATAAGTTGTATCGACTCTTTCTTAGCAGAATCATGAGTATCACTAAAGAACAACAACAAGCTTTGGACGATGCTCTTGTTCTAAGGGAACAACGTCTTATGATTGGCAGTTGCAACTTCAGATTGAGCACCACATTCAAGACCAAGGAACCCACATTTCAAGTTGCTTTGGATGTTCTCACTCTCACTCCTTTTTATCCAGCCTTCTTGATCACAGCAAGTGTCCTTGTCGTTTACATGGAGGAGTTCTAGGCTACAGTTACCTATTAAAAGCATCACATAAGATTCAAGATGAACAAGAAGAGATGTTCCTTTGATATGGAAACTTTCAGAAACATGCTTTTGATCTGTCCAAAACTTCCTGGATAGAAGTTTGTAGATCCTCCATTTGAAGAGGAAATACTAACTTTTATCAGAGAACTTGGCTACCCTGGCAACATCAAATTACTCTTCGATGTCAAAGTTGATACGTTACCTCAACCTTGGAGAACTTTTGGAACCATCATTAACAAGTGTCTCAGTGGTAAAGTAACCGGAATTGATACACATCGTCTTTCTAGGGCTCGGATACTTTGGGGATTGTATCACCAGGAGAAACTTGACTATGTTTACCTTCTTTGGGAAGACCTAGTTTTTCAGATCGAAAACAAGGAGTCAAGAAAGAACAAATACATGTTTTACCCAAGATTCACAAAAGTTATCATCAATCACTTCATGTCACAAGACCAATCCATTCCAAGAAGAAACAAGGTAGACTGGCACATGGCTATTGATGATCCTATTCTCACAACTATGAGATTCATTCCTCAGCATGAAGTTGTTCAAAGATACGGAGCCATTCTTCCAGACTATCTAACCAATCTAGCAATGAAGAATTTGAAAGTACAGACTTACATGATCATGTACTGGAAAGGTGCAACCCAAAACCAAATATGTACGTCGATCTTCTAGGACAAAGACTGATGAAGCACCCAAGCCTTCCTCCGGTAAAAGAGTCAAAGCAATGGCTAAGGTAGCAAAGTCTGGAAAGAAAAAGCAACCAACTTTTAGATTGGAAACTCTCTCAGACATAGCATTGAGTGAGGCTGAACAAATGAAACTGGCCATTGAAAGAAGTGAAGCACAAAATCCTTCCTTCGGTAAAAGAGTCAAAGCAACGGCTAAGGTAGAAAAGTCTGGAAAGAAAAAGCAACTTGCTCTTAGATTGGAAACTCTATCAAAAATAGCATTGACTGAGGCTGAACAATTGAAGCTGGCAGCCAAACGAAGCTTAATTCAAACCCACATCTCACACGCTAGTGGTTCTGGTGTACATAAAGGAACTGGTGTTACACCAGGGGTTCCCGATGTACCTGAATATGGATCTGATGAAGAGCAACTATCTTGGAAGTAGAGTGATGAAGAAGATGATGATGATGAAGGAAAAGACAAAGATGATGATAATCATGACAATGATGATGAAGTTCAAGGTAAGAATATTGAGGAAGAGGAGATTGATGAAGAGGCAACACATGATGAAGATGAAGCGAATGTGTTATATAAGGACGTGAATAATCATATGAAGGGAAGAGATACTGAAATGACAGATGCTCCATGCACTATCGTTCAAACTACTTAAGAAACAGAAGATAATCATGTGATACTCACCGCTCCGATCAATCTTGAAGATCAACAGCAGAGTTCTTCTGTGTCATCTGGCTTCGTTTCTAACATGCTCAACCCTAGACTGGATACATGGATTGACTCAATATTTAATCTTAACACTAAGGCAACTTCACTTGTAGATGTTTCGGTCACCACTATTACCTCTTGTGTTTGCAATAACTCTTCCTCCACCACCCACTCCTCTCATCACACATATGCAACAAACACCATTTCTCATACCAACAATAGCTCCAAGTACTTCTCTTTATGACCTTCCAAACTTCGGTTCTTTATTCAGGTTCGATAATAGACTTAAAGCTCTAGAAAGGGACTTCTCAAAATTCAATCAGACAAATCAGTTTGCAAAAGCTATCTCCTCAATTCCAAGGATCGTTGACAATTATCTTAGCTCCAAGCTTAAAGATACAGTGGATGCTGCAGTTCAACTAAAGTCAGACAGAATTCAAGAAGAGACTCAAGCAGATAATCAAGACTTTATCAATCAAATTGATGAAAATTTGAAGAAAATCATCAAGGAGAAAGTAAACGCACAAGTCAAGAAGAAAGTCTCCAAGATTCTGCCCTCGAATTGAGAAGTTAGTCAATGAGCAACTTGAGTCTGAAGTTATGATTAGATCATCAAATGAAGCAATGACATCCCATGCTGTTACGGCTAATCTGTCTGAGCTAAAACTGAAAAAGATACTCATAGAAAAAATGGAGAGTAACAAATCAGTCAACAGATCTATTATACATAAGAACCTCCATAAAGCATTGGTAGATGCTTATGAAGCTGACAAAAACATCCTGGATACTTACGGCGATACTGTTACTTTTAAAAGACGTCGAGATGATGCAGATGATGATCAAGAACCCTCTACTAGATCATACTGGGGGTCCAAGAGAAGATAAGCAGGAAAAGAACCAGAATCCTCCAGTGCTCCAAAAGAAAAGACATCCAAGACAACTGGCAAGTCCAATGAAGGGTCCAAATATCAGCACCAGTATGCTGGCCAGACTGCTTAAGCGAAGGAGCCAATGCACACTGCCGATGACTTTGAAAAACCCACACATTAGGAGTTCGAAACAGGAGTCACTGACGATCAACCTAAAGAAGAAACCTATCCACTTTCTGATTGATTTTAGAAACCTACAAGACCTCCTACTCCCGATCGTGATTGGAACAAGACTTTGCCAGCTGATCATGGACCAGTTCAACCTTGGTTAAGCAACTTGGCTAGGCATGAAAACCCTCACGAGTCATTTGATGAGCTGACGGACACTCCTTTTGATTTCTCAGCATTCGTGATGAATAGGCTCAATGTTGAAACTCTGACCCCTAAACTATTAGTCGGTCCAACATTCGAGCTTATTAAAGGCACATGCAAGAGTCTGTTCAATCTTGAATATTTCTTTAAAGAAGTCTACAAGGCAACCATAGAGCAGCTCGATTGGCATAACCCTGAAGGACAACAATATCCTCATGATCTGCGAAAGCCACTACCCCTGATACCTAACTCTCACGGTAGTCAAGTCATACCATTTGATCACTTCATCAACAAACGGACCTTGGTATCATGTTGGTGGTGTTTTTCAGTCCGCAATCCTATGAGCTTTCTGTCACATAAAACCATGGCTGCAGATTACTGTCATATTCAAATAGATTGATGAGTTTGGTCCTAAATGCAATGTAGAGTCAAACATACGGTCAAATATGAAAATGTGCCCTACTTAGGATTCTCACATTGAGGACGCTAAACGTAAACAAATCTGTTTAGATTTTGCTGATCTATTGGGATCTGCTCTGTGCATTGTATATTCCAGACGTAGAATCATCGCTGTCACAAAGCTTCAGATTGTCGAATGGCATGGCTACAAACATCTGGATTGGATCACCATTCGAAGAGATGATGACAAGCTTCACACATTCAAGGAAGGCGACTTCAAAAGGCTTCGCCTACAAGACATCGAAGACATGCTGCTTCTTCTTGTTCAAGGCAAGCTGACAAATCTCAATGTTGAAGAACGTCTAGCTTTCAGTGTCTCTCTCCGAATGTTCACAAGAAGTATTGTAATCCAATAGGCCGTGTTGAAGGACCTTCATTTAGGTGTCGAGAGCTAACAATAAGAAGACTCAACATCCCACCATCTAATAGTCGATACAGATATGATCTTAAACGAAGAGAAGCCTATTCTGCATACTCCAATCCCGAGGATTCATCTATCAGAACAGAGACAAGAAGAACAAATTGATGCGTGTTGATGAACTTCACAAGTTTAGCGACGGAACACTCAATGACGTTCGAACAGCTCTTGATGATCGTCTGAAAGGGATAAGGATGGAATATCTACCACAGACAATTTGGAGACAGAGTGATAGGGAACGAGCAAAAGCTATGATCCAGGCGATAGACAAACAGCTCAAGTCGAGGAGGATAATGAGAAGTTTGGAAAGATTTGTTGGTGGGAGACTGTACGAGGGTGACTTTCGGCTGCTACAAAGGACCATATGATGTATCATATGATGTCCTCATCATAATCAGGTCAAACCTTGTACATAATAATTAACTTGTGAAATTTGTATATATGTAGTGTAGATATTAAGGTGACATTAAGGAGTGCTCGAGTACAAAATTTTCAAGAATTTCTTAGTAAATTCAAAAAATTTCAAATTATTGTACTCAGCACTGTCTTATAAACCCTCAAAAATTGAGGGGGAGTATTAAAATGTTCATGTTTGATATTACGTAACATTTTGTCCTCGTATATTTAATCAATTGATATCCAAAATATCAAGGGATTAACATTTTGGATAAGGGGAGAAAATATGATTAAACTAAACCTAATTTGTATTGAAATGTGATCATATAAAATGGACTCAATGCACTCCACACTTAGCATATTCTACGAATTACGAGTTGCAATTGTTAAAGGGAGCTGTTAGTGATAATGAAAATAATCTTAAAGTGTTAAATCTTTGATATTATATCAAACACTTTGATGGACAATTAGTTCAATGATTTTGGAAGGATTGTTTGATGAAAATGCTCAAAAGACAACCATGTACTTAATTTATGGTGTTATAAGGCGGTTTGGCTTAGGTATTCAAATCCATGGATCCAGCCAAGAACCGGAGGGATCTACCCAGGAATTCTACTAGTTAGTGTAGAAGTCCTTAGTATGATACCAAGGAGAAAAAGTTGGAATCAGGAAAAGTGTCGACTGAGATGGAGCTAGCATGGTATGAATAAACCCAACAGGTGTTAGTTATGAAGTGTCGCGTAGGGCTAAAGGTGGTTTAATATGAAATTAGAAATGTTAATGATAAGGGGTGAAAGAAAGAAGCCCTCCATACACTTAGGTAGAAACCGGGTCAATACATAAACTGTCAGAAACACTAAGGTGTTGTCTGACATTGAAGACAGTCATGGACCAAGTGACGCTATGCATAACCCTTCCTAGCCACTCAAGGTCTCTCAACAGACTCTTGTTTCATTTCTCACAGAGATTACACGCATTTATATCGACTTTCTCACTCCGAGTTAGTTGATATTGAAAAGGTGGCAGTCCGCTCCAGCCTCCGATCTTTAAAATCAAAGTGACTATTGAGTCTAGAGCCAAAAGAGATCATCTATATATATCATTCGGACCACTTCGTCAAAAATTATGCTTACTATCTCACACAATTGAATAAGAGAAATATACTAAGAGTCCTACATATTATCCTTGTGATTTTGCCAGAACATCCGAGTGATATAATTCACAGTCAAGATGGAAATCCTGCTTGAGCCAACATCAAATAAGCTCATCGTAGGTGACTTGTGCTATTCTATACGAATCAAACTTGTAACAACTGGAAAGAAACAATGGTGCGATTCCATAAGAATCAAACTTGTTCCAGGTTATGAATTGTCCAGGTTGGATAATGAATTTTTGAAGTGATTAACTCTCTTGATACCTCTTTTCTAGTGTATTAGTTTCCTTTTTGTGTCACAAAACCACTTTAGCAAGTGACACGTCGATTGATTTTCAAATTGATTTTTCTATTCAATCGATGAGACTTCGTCTTGCTGGTTCATTCATACCGTGTTGTCTGCTTTGAGACGTTCCAGTAATGAGAACGGCTAGTGTAGCTGCGAAACCCTGTCAAGGAGATTTTTTGGAATTATACCTGATCTTCGGGCATAGTATTTATACGGATCAACTGGGAATCGTGGTTTTATTGCAACGTATCAGAACGAAGCTCACCCTTCTCCCCAGTGACAAATATACTTTCGTACCGCATATAGGTTGATTTTCACTAACCTAAACCTGCACGGTACTCCCGACCGTTTGATGCACGCTGTTTCACGGTGTGTCTAAGTCTCATAGACGCATGCTCTACCTGTCGTACAAATTAAATACATTATGAAAGCTCAAGTACACATTTCAAGACTTCTGCTACTCTGATACCGTACGTCTTTCTTGAAGTGACAAAGTATTAAAGTCAACGAATTTCAAATATGTTTCTGTCACTCTGATACCGAACGTCTTTCTTAAAGTAACAAAGTGTTATAGTTAAAGAATTTCAAGAAAGATGCTACATTAAAGCTTTTCAAGTCAACAAATCAAGAAAGGTATATGAGCATGTCGGTCCAGAAGTCACAAGTTCACAAGATGGCAAAGTTTACAAGATGGCGAATCGAGATTATGCTTGGTTGATGATTCAAGGTATTCAAAGGATCACCATTTCAAGACAAGACTAAGGAACAAGCTCAAGTCCTAAAAGTCTATGATAACTACATTCAAATATCAAGTAATGATTGAAGTTAAAGACTACGAGCTCAAGACTAAAGTCGAAGCATAGTATGCTAAGTTTAAATTTTTGTAAATTGGAGTGACCTCCCTTAGGGGGGAGATTGTTAGGAACAAGAAATGTTCGGTCCACTTACCAATATTAAAACTTTTACTAGTCAAAGCCCGTAGTTAGTCAATATTTAGTCTATAAGCTAATATGGCCCAAAGGCTTATGGAAAGCCTTACTAGGCCCATGGCCGGCCACCCTTGTTGTATAAATACCCTCTCCATGCCTTGGAGAGGGTGGTTGGTTGGTTGTATGTTTCATTTCACATAATGCATTTCATGTTTTCAACTTTCTCTCACTAGAAAAATACATCTTTCCTCCCACTTTGTCTCTCTAGTTTTTGGTTCATATATCAAAGATTACTTGTATTCTACAGCACGAACCTTCTGATCCATTAAGCTCCTTGCAAACTCAATGGCTTCCTGGAGTATTTTTGGCTTAGATGCCATCACACTCCTTTAAATATTATCGAGAAGGCCTCCAACATACCTCTCCACTTTATCATCTTCATCAGGAATCATTCTTGAACATAATAAAATCAATTCTTGAAAGCATTGAGTATAGCTCTCAACATCAGTACCTTTCATAGACAAGTTCCAAAACTCGGTCTCTAGCTTCTTAATTTCACTTCTTGGAAAGTAGTTTTTAGTCATCATCTTCATCAAAGTCTTCCATGGCATCCTATATGCAGCATCGTTCCCAATAGTCCTAACATAGGGATTCTATCATGTTAGTGCACCCCTAGCAAAGTATAAGTCACATACTTCCCTTGGCATTCAACAGTGCAGTTGCTGATATAAAACACAGATTCCATCTTTTTAAACTAGTAGGCTAATCCTACAGCCCCTTCAGTTCCATTAAAATTTAGTGGCTGACAATCAAGAACTCCTTATACGTGCACACACGAGTAGTGTGTGACGTCCTTCCACCACCGCTTCCTGAGTCGTAGCTTCCATTTCCATTATCGTTTCCATTTCCACTATTTCAATTTGCCTCATAATCTGCCAACGCATCAACCACGCGTTGGGTTATCAGTTCCTCAATAGCGGCTGCGCTCATACTGTTTTTCTTTGGTGGCATTTTTCTTCAAAATCAAAGGAGTAAACAGAATAAAATAAAATTAGTCTAGTTCTAAAAGTCGTGCTCCAAAGATGAAATGTTGTGAGGTGACAGGTTAAAGTCGTGTTTCAATTAATCAGAATAATTCTAGGCGATGGATCACAAGATGACGTAGGTGTTTCAACAGTATGGGATGGGTGTTCAAACTCGAAGTTGAATGGTAAGGTAACTAGTGGGATCGGCAGACTGAGACAAGTTTCAATGTTATGTAAAACTGTATTATGTAAAGTAGTGAAAGAGTTTTAAGACCATCGTGTCATTCATAATGTCTTGAAAAAAGTTCTAGTATTTATATAAATAGCAATTATATAAAACAAGTATAAAGTATACGCAAGGAAAGGTAAGCACAAATATAAGCCATGTAAGCAAGTAGTGTGTATGCATATGAAAAAGTTTTATGTGATGCAATTTTTATGAAAATGGTTATAGTCTAGGTAAGATATGCAACTTAGTTCTCTATAACCTTGGCTCTAGATACCAATCTGTAATACCCCTAAAATATATGGCAGCGAAATGGTAACCAGGGGAGTTACTTCATAATACAATAGCACAAGATATAAGAGAATGACAGCTAAATGAGTCATTTGAAAGGTAACCTCATTGATTTGATTGAAATAAATAAGTTATAACATTTGTCCCAATAATTTGCATCAAAATGAAAGACTAAAATTAGTACAACAAGGAATGATAGTTTGTATGCATAAAGAAATTCATGAATGTATTCTTGAAAATTTTGGACTCCAATGCACATCAAGAACGTCATGCAGCTTTTTCACTTGAGAAATACATGCTTAAAAGTGTCAACAAAAAGTTGGTGAGTTCATAGGTTTATGTATGTATAAATGTGGGACCACAAGAGTTCAACGTGTGAAATAATATAACACATACAAAATCACAAAATATAATTACGATTGCACCAAGCTCATGACACTGAAGCTACAACAGTATATGTATGCCAATCAATTTTAGTTAATCAAATGTGTGCAAATTCGTGCAAATAATGTGCCCGTGTAGATGTTCAACCCGCAACATCTAAAATCCAATATGGTATACGTCTATTGGCTATGTTTGGGACCAATCCTGGACGAGGATGTCAATCCCAAATAGATCTATTTAAAATATACGCGCTTACACAAATTAATTAACAGTTCATGATAATAGGCATAATAGGTTGTCGCTACTTAGGCAAACTCGTAATTTGTTTAAAAGAGTACTTACGTCTAAATGTAAAATAAGGCATGTATCTCACCCCGAGATTTGTAAATATTGTTAAACAAGTAAAGCGAGGCTATAAACTCACTTTAAGTGATTGAATTGTCTTTGGATAAATCAACAAGGAATGTTGTCACAAAGGACCGGTATGCAACCTATTTAATTATAGGTCGATTTAGAATAATGAAGTGAATATAAAATAATGCACCATATTTTATATTGTTATATCACCTCCTAATAGTTTGTCATTCAGTTTAGTAGTCAAAGTAATGTTTATGTTAAGTTTAACAATTAATTTCCGAGTATATACGTTCGTAATATATTTTAATAGCCAGAAAATTAATTATAATCTATTACGCTCGATTTACCACTTTTATTATTTTTACAACGACAATGAATATATAGTCCAATTAATTTATAAAATAATATTTATGATTGTGCAAATATGGGCATAATCAGGCTTCAATGGGATCGAAGAGTTCTGGGGATGCTTGAGGGATTGCCAAGTCTTGGATAACCTGTGTCAATACAAATAGAAATACTACGTTAAGTGAAGCGCAAGGGTGTCCCTGCGAATCACCTCTAGTGTGAGAGTAAGTATGTGCTTTTGTAAAGTAAGTATGTAAGTATGAAGGAGTGTGTGAAAGTCTTCGTCATACCTGGAGACCTTGCCATCTATTTATATGTGTAGAAATAGGATGGGATGAGGCCTTAGCACAAAAGCTGATGATCGTGGGGGCGTCCTACGTTTTGAGGGATAATTGCAGGAACTGTATACCAGGTTCTCTACCTTGGCGGGAAAGCTTTGGTGGAGAGGGAGATCGTGGGTGTTTGACTTAAGCAAGTCTGACCTCTGCCCTAGTTTCGTCGAAGGCCTTACCGCGAAGGGTTTGGGGCCTTCGCGTGGCGGATTCCCATACTGGTAACTGTCTCTAAGACAATATTACACCACTCGAAACTATTTGAAGGTTTCAAAGTATAATTGGGAGAAGATCCTATTCAAGCTCGAAGGGGAGGCCTTCGAGCCGGAGGGGAGGGTACGTCATCAAGCCCCTCAGTCGAATGTAATATATGCATCTATGGATGCATTGCGTTCGACTCATCAAATGTAGTCCAAATCGTAGGCCATGTCTAAGACCCGCATTGCATTCATTTAATTATAAGTCCACTTGTTGTAGAGTTAGTTGAGCTTTTAAATAAAGATTACCCAACAGTCTTTCCTGGGTAATCATGAATGTCTTATCCTACTTTTTCCTCAAGTTTGAAATCTGGACGATCCCTGATGCTTGACACATGGATGGTCGTAAAGGTATTGGGAGTTACCTATTAATACTTTGCCATAAACCCTTTTTGTCTTTTCACCGTCATTATTTTCCTTTATACTTTCTTTGAACTGTTGTTCTTCTATCTTCAAGGTAAGTCGATAATCACCATATTTTTAATTATGAGTGTGAAGGATTCCGTAACCACTCAAACTTGTGAACTTTCAAAAGAGGAGTTCAATGATTTTCTCACCCTTTACCCCATTCCTTCTGAGTATCGTGTTATTCTTCCTAAATCCAATCAGACTATTTTTGATGCTCCTCCTAGGTTTGTCAGGTTATACACCCATTCATTCTTTTTTGCAAATCTTAGACTTCCCCTTACTGAGTTCTTCTGTAAAGTTCTTGAATACTTTCAGGTTTATATATCGAGGCTCAGCCCTTTTGGTTGTGCCAAGCTCGCCACTTTTGTTGTCATGTGCAAAGCTTATGGTTGTGAGCCCTCTATCGACCTCTTCCGATGGTTCTTCAATTTGTGTCGAGCTGGTAAGTGGTTGACTTTTGCTAAAAGGTCTGAAAAACATATTCTAAATCTGCTTCCTAAGGTCATTACTCGTATCGAGGGTTGGCATGAACGGTTTTTCTATGTTCAAGACTCCATCATCCCTGCCAAGTATCCACAACTTCTATCTGAGCAAAACAAGCTTGATTCAAAATCCTTCAAAGATAAACTTCCTCCAAATATTGAGGAGAATCCTATGTCCCAGCGTCTTAGTCGATATCCCACAAGTGTTCGCGTGTTTCCTGATCCTATTCTTTTCTTGGTTGGTCTCAAACATTCATGGGAATATGGTCAGCAATGACCTGCGATCATGGCGGGCGGCAAGGGTATTTATCTTTCTTGCTTCTTTCTTCATTTTCCTTTTTCACTGACATATGATTTACTTTTTCTTCCTGCAAAAATGGATTTTAGGAATTTTATCTACACTGAAGATGATGAGGATTTAGCATTTTTGCCCAAGAAGCCTTCCCGGGGCTTTGGCACTGGTTCCCCATTTGTTTCAGTGAACACAAAGCCTCTAAAATCCAATGAATAGCCTGTGATCCAGCCTGTAGAGGTTACAGCAGATTCTGGGGATAGCCCGAAGCCTGAACTGTTTGTTGTTCATCCTGGGAGTGTATCTGCTCGGATAAAGGATAGGAAGTGTAAAACTAGAGGAGGGTCATCTAGGCCTCTTGTTAAGAGGAAACTTTCTCCTAGGTCTTTAACCTCCTGTGCTACTCGTGCCAAGACTTCTTCTTCAAAGGACGATGCTCCCTTCTTGACAGTGTCTGATGATGACGAAGGTAGACTTCCACTCTTTAACCAGCCTTGTATTGTCTTTGCATCATGGGTTCATTAATATGTTTGTCTTTTCTTCTTTTTAGGTCTCCCTGATGTCCTTAAGCTTAAGGATGCTACTGCCTGCCACCTCAAGATCTTTGCTATTACTCCTCCAGCTTAGAAGAATCATCTGGATAACCACATGGATGTGGAGTTGCTAGATCTTCATGACCGTAGTTATGTGAGACAAGCTGTGGTTGACAATGCTGTTAACAAGAGGTCTCGTGAGCTATTACAGGTTATTGAGAAGCTAAGATGTGAATTTGATGTTATGAGGAATAGGAAAAGGGCTAGGGAGGAAGAGTGTGAGGGGCTGCGGGTCAAATGCGAGGCTGCTATGACTGAGTTTGAGAAGAATCCTGCTGTGGTGGCTCTTTGGGAGAAGAAGATATATGTTCTCTCCACTAAAGTCAAAGAGAATAAATTGAATCTTGACAAGATGATGTTGGAGAGCCAAAAGTGGGCAGGTTACCAACAGAGCCTTTTGACTTTGAAGTTGAAGGTTACTTCTCTTGAGGCCGAAAAGGCAAGGTTAGAAGTTGTCGAAGTGTCCCTTTGCAAAGAGGTTGAGGAGCTTAAACAAGATAGGAGAAAGGTGGTATCAAAAGTCATTTCTTGTGCTGCAATGGAGCTTGTTTATAGTGATGACATGGGTAGCCTTGTTGGTAGGCTTGTGTCCTCTGCTATCTTGTATGGGAGATGTAGGGCGTACGAGCAGGTTGCTGATATGAAGGAGCCTTTCGACTTGTCGAAAGTGAAGGGTTATCGTTCTTCTTATAAGAAGGATCATACTCAAGCTAACAACGATTTTGCAACCGCTACTTTTCCTTAGTTGGATGAGATCGTGCCGGATCCTTCGGCTCCTATTGAGGTTTTATTGTCGAAGAAGCCTCCATCTCTTCAAAGGCATGTTCCTTCAAGGACTCAAGTCCCCTTGCCTGCTTCTCAGAAAGCTACTCCATCCTCGGCTCCAGTCTCCAATCTGATGTCTCCTCCTGCAGATGCTTCCGTTACGAAGCCCTATGCATCTCCACTTCAATGAAGGTCACCATGTTGGTATTAATTCAGTCTTAAGTGTGACATGTACCCTTTAAACAATTTATTAGACAAATTATATTTTGACAATAGTTTATGTAGGCCATTGTATGAACAACGTATGTCGACCTTTAAGGTTTACTTCTGGATGGTATCCTCCCCTTGGGGAGTGAAATATAGAGACATAGTCCCAAGTTTTGTCTATGATATCCTTTGTTTCTTTTGCTATGATTTTGGGGGACGTTAGTCTGACCCCTTTATCATTTATAAGTAAAATTTTGCGCTTTATGAAGCGAAGGCTTAAGTGTGGCCTTAAGTTACCAATTATGCAGGCGAACATCTTGTGCCAACCTTGAAGGGAGGCTTCCACGGGGAACATAGTCTCCCATCATATTTGAGTATTTGGAGGACTTCGAGTCTGACTCCTTTATACGCTTTATCAAGCGAAGGCTCATGTGTGGCCTCAAATTTTTGACTTGTTTGTCAATGTTCAAATGAAGGGTTACGACCCGCTTCATTACGTCCTCAAAGCTAAAATAAGCAATGAGGAAAGTTAACGTGAATTTTATGGATGTTTATATCCGGTGGGCTCATGCTGGCACTTCAAATCTCCATTCGAACGTTAAACTTAGCAATTTTAGGCTTAAGTGTGGCCTTATGAGATCTTTTGTTATAAATAACGACACAAAAAGAGATTAGGAAAGTCTCTTTCATTATAGTGTAGAAAGATTTACATCATCTCGCGTATGAACACTTAGTTTGCTACACTTTTTTAGATAGTCGAAACAATGCCTTTTGCTTAAAAAGAAGAAGAGAATTGTAAAGGAGGTAAGTTTTACATGTAAAACTTACGAAGGTTTGTTCCTTTTGATGTTTGAATCAATGAGTGATTAGACATGTCGATGATCTTGTGGAGTTCTTCTTCGAGGACTTCTCTTATCATATGAGGACCCTGCCATACCTGTGGGTTTTCTGTGTCATTTTGCAATAGCAGAACAAAATCTCCTACCTTGTAGTTGGAAAGATTGTTCCTTTTGTTGTGATACCTTCGCATCTCGTTTTGATAGTAAGCCTTTTCAATCGAGGCTGCTTCCCTGGTTTCCCTTCTTTTTGTCACTTCTTTTGCTCTTCCTCTACCATCTTTAGCCATAATACTTTTGACTGTTAGGATTATGGCCTCGGAGCCGTAGGTTAAGCTAAACGGTGTCTCCTCCTGGTTGTTTCTTGTAAGTGTTCTGTGTACCCACAATACTTGAGATAAATCATTCACCCATCCTTGTTGGCTTCGAGCTAGTTGCTTTTCGATTCTACTCGTTATCTCCATATGTTCTATGATGGGGGAGAAAGATTATGTGATTTTTAATCCTCTATAAAGGTCTGCGAAGATGCCCTCTCTGAAGTGCTTATCGTCCTTCGAAATGATTATTTATGGTACTCTGAATTTGCACACCACATATTCCCATACAAACCTTTCCACATGCCTTGCACTTATAGTGGTCAGAGGCTTTGATTCTATCTATTTGGTGGAGTGTTCTATGGCTATTGCCAAGAATTTCAATCCTACTAGGGCCATTGGTAGGGGTCCTAGAATGTTGACTCCCCAATGACTAAACGGCCATGCATTTCCAGCTGCTATTTCCCTGATTTCTGCTCTTTTCTTCACCGCGGGTTGCTCTTTGCATTTCTCATAATCTTGAATTACTCTTGAGACGTCTTTGTGCATTGACGGCCAATAATATTCTTGCTTTGTGATCCTGACCACCATTGAACATGCCTCCGCATTGAAATCGCAAGAACCTTCATGTATTTCTTTTATCACATCGTTTGTTTGTGGTGGACCTATACAGCGAAGCCATGGTGTGTAGAAAGACTTCTTGTATAGGCTACCTATGACCAGATTGTACTGAGGTGCCTTACATATGATCTTCCTAGATTCTTTGGGGTCTTCTGGGAGCAAACCACTCAGCAAATACTCATGGCTGGGGGTTATCCAGCTTTCTTCTTCTTTGGTTTCTACTTGTAGAACTTCCTTTTCCTCTATGGACCTTTTCGCAAGGACTTCGACTAGTACTTCTTTAGTGAGATGCTCGAAGGTCATCGAATGTTTGCTTAGGGTGACAGCTTTCTTGTTCTGATTTCTTCTAACATGCTCGATTGTGTAGCTCCCGAACCTTCTCAGGGTTACCTTTGTTTTTTGTAAATACTCTTTGATGGCTGGTTGCTTGGCTGTGTAGATTCCCTTTACTTGAGTTACCAATAGTTGAGAGTCTACAAAGATTGCCAAGTTTACGATTTCCATTTCTTGCGCTATTCTTAGCCCCGCTAACAGTGCTTCTCTTCTTCGTTATTCGTTGTATCGAATTTGAAACGCATAGCATAAGTATATTCTTTGCCTTCGGGGTCTATTAGCATTAACCCTACACCTGATCCGTTAGAGCTTGATGCTCCATCCGTATAGAGCTTCCATTCACAGCTCAGTTTGGTCTCCTCTCGCTTCGTGTTTGTCTTTCTCTCTACTTCCTTCCTGTTATCTTCAGGAGGTGCTTTGATTAGGAAATCTTTTAGCGTTTCTTTATCGCTATCATCCCTTGTTTGGAACATGGTGTCATTCTCTCCTAGCTCGATTACCCATTTAGCAACACGTCCTGACTTTCCGGGTTTTGTGAGTGCTTGTTTGATATGGGAGTTGGTTAGGATTACTACCGTATGTGCCTGAAAATATCTTCGCAACCTTCTCGCTGCGTGTACCAGTGCTAGTATGAGTTTTTCCAGTGCAGGGTAATTAAGCTCGGCTCCCTGTAGGACTATGCTTACAAAGTAGATAGGAACCTGTCCTTTTTCCCTTCTCGCGAATAAAGCGGCATTTATGCTTTCTGTCGAAGCTGCGAGATACATTATTGGAACTTCTCCATGTATCGGCGCTATGAGCGTTGGCAAGGTCCCCATAAATTTCTTTATTTCCTAGAGTGCTACTTCTGTTTCTTGTGTCTATTGTATGTTCTTTTTATCTGTGCAACTTTTAAGCACTTTGAAGAAAAGGAGGGACCTTTTGGCACCTTTTGACAGAAATCGGCTAAGGGCTGCCAGCTTTCCGTTGAGGCTCTGTATGTCCTTGAGCGTTTTTGACTGTTCGGTGTTGGTGATGGATTTTACCTTTGAGGGGTTAGCTCGTATGCCTTGCTTGGTGATGAGGTGTACCAAAAATGGACCTTCTTTGACGCCGAAGGAACACTTTTTGGGTTAAGCTTCATATTGATCGATCAGAACCTTTGAAAGGTTTCCTTTATATCTGCCATAATACCTTATTTAGAGGTGCTTTTAATAACCATATCATCGACGTATGCTTCAAGATTTCTTTCAATTCGATCGTTGAATACCTTGTCTACTAATCTTTGATGCGTTGCTCCTGCGTATTTTAGACCGAAGGGCATCTTTCGATAACAGTAGACTCCTTCTCCTGAGAAGAATGTTGTCTTGTCCTTGTCTTCTTATGCCATTTGATCTGATGGTAGCCTTTATAAGTGTCCATGAATCACTTTAGACGGAATCCTAAGAGAGACTCTACTTTCCAATCTATTTCGGGTAGAGGGTAACAATATTTGGGGCATGCTTTGTTTATGTTCGTGAAGTCAACACACATTCTCCATCCTCTGTTACTTTTCTTTACCATGACTGGGTTTGCTACCCATTTCTAGTGTACGGCTTCCCGTAATATCCCTGCCCTTGTGAGCTCTTCTACCTCTTTGTGTGTTGCTATTTGATTGGTTTGATGTGGCTATACTCATTCAGTTTGTGTTCCGTGTTGAAGGGTTTCCCGTTGACCGTAATGGTTCTAGGAATCCCCGTCATATCATCATGAGTCCACGCAAAGACATCTACGTTGGTCCTTAGGAGATTTTGTAGCCTTTCTTTGAAGTGTTCTGGTAGTTGCTTTCCAATGGTGATTGTCTGTTCAGGGTACTTGTTGTTGACGATTATCTTCTCTTCAGCATTAATGCAGCTGAGGACCCATTCTATGTTTGATGGAGACGTCTCTCTGACTTTCTTTACACCTTCTATTCTGCCGGATTCGTGTGTTGAGAACACAGTTCTGATTCCTTGAGTGGTGTGGAATTTGACGGCCCCATGGATCATGGAGACTACCATTCCCATTTTCTTCATTGTTGTCCTTCCTAACAGCATGTTGTATGGGGAGTTAGACCTTACGATGATGAAGTTGAGAGTTTTACTTCTTGTGAGAAGAGCATTGCCTATCGTGATATCCAAAAGGACTTCTCCAATGGCCCAGGATTTCTCCCCCAAAAACCCAACCAATGAAACACGCGAATCTACCTTGGATGCTTGGATAGAAGGCTTCAATTTCAAGAAACAATGTTCGTAGATGACTTCACATGAGCTGCCACTATCCATGTGTACTCGACCTACTTCCCTTCCGAAGATCTTAGCTTTTATGATGACCAGTGCTGAGGAGTTTCTACCCTTCGTTACCGGATGGAATGTGATTTCCCTTCCTTCGAAGGTGGGACTTTTAGATACGTTGTTCCTTGTGCAAGCTTCCTCCTGATTTATCATAAGTATAGGTGCTTCGGATGGAGTAGTGCTTTTTTCTTTCTTCTCTCCCTATTGGTTATCAAAGGTTTTTGTCCTTTCCTTCTTGATTCCTTTTACAAGATAGGAGAGTTGGCCTGACCTCACAGCTTCTTCAATCTGGCTCCTCAGCTGTCAGCAATCGTTAGTGTCGTGCCCATGGTCTTCGTGAAAATAGCAGAATTTGGACATGTCTCGCGATCGTCTGCTTCCCATCATTCGAGGAGGTTGCACGAAGCTTCTGACTACCTTTTCTGTGGCGAGGATTTCTCTTGGACTTTTAGACAGGCTAGAGAGCAATCCGTGATTAGGTCCCCGGTAAGGGGAGAACCTATCTCTACTCCTCTATCCCTTGCCGTTTTCCCAGGAAGATTTCATTGACCTTTCGAAGTTGTCTCGTCGATCATTCGTGGCGACTTCTCTTGCTTCAATTCATGTGTAGGTCTTTTCCATCAAACCCTTGTAAGTGGATGGAAGGTTTGTGGAGAGGTGTTCGACCAAGTTTCTTGCTTTCAAACCATGAACAAAACCGAAAATACGCCGATCTTCATGTAGACCCAAAATCTGCAAGGTGTCATCTGTGCATCTAGTGGCGAAGGCTCTGACATACTTGCCTTCTCTCTGTTTGATGCTATGAACTGCCAAGTGCGTTTTTGTGAACCTCTTTTGCTGGCTAAAATGTGATCGGAACTTTGCCTTTAGGTCTTCGTAGTTGAGAATACTACCAGCTTTTTGACTATTTTACCATATTCGAGCAGAATATTTGAGGGTATATGTAAACATATAACAGGCCACAGGCATTAGCCATTTTCTCATGCGAATGGCTCCCTCGAAGAGGTGTAAAAAATTATCAGGATCCCCCTTCCCATCGTAAGAGCCAACATAGGAAGGCATTTTCAGTCATCTAGGAGGGAACCGACCACATCCACTAACAAAGGTAGTCACAGACCCATGTGGGACTCAAAAAGACCCATAGGGTACGGATTCGGGCACACGGGCATATTTGGTTGTGCGTACATAGGTTGCGTATAGAAGGGGTAATTGTTCATAGGGGCAGGTACGAGATATGTGGATCCATTGTATGGAGGTATGTTACCGTTTAGGAAAGTTTGGGAAACGTACCCTCCTTGTGGAGGGTAGGCAACAAGGCTCCCTTAACGAAGGTATTACTAGTCTGAGATGGGAATAGGAAACTTTTGGGTTTGTTCGATTATAATGATACCCGCTGATGTTTGGGAGTAGGGGGGTAATATGATCAGGTAGATATCCATTGGGTGCAACTACACAAATTAGGTAAAAAAGGTTAGGCAAAAGTGTGTGATAGAAAAACGTACCGTAGGTGGGATATTCCCTGGGCTGTGTTAATTGAGGATTGACGGCCTCCATGTTACAACAGAGGTCAAGGAGGACCGTGGAGGTTGGCCATCTTCGCTCCTTCCCAAGTGGGCTACCAAAAGTGAGGGGAGGTTCATCTCCCACCTTCCATTTTCCTCTGCTCCAGCTTCTGAAGGTCCATTACCCTTGACATTCCTTCCGATTCTGCTTCTTCCTGTTTCGGAAAAGTTTTCCTCAAACCCTACTCCCTTTTCACGCTGTCTGCTAACCCTAGGTGAAACGTTGTCAATGTGGGGTGACTTCCCTGGTTCGTTCAGGCATTGGTTCCATCTCGAGTTCCTCATCGTAGTCTTTACTGAAATACTCTAATTTTGTTTGGAGATCTTCATTGCGTATCTGTCTTCGTCTGTATCTTAAAAGAGATTCAAGAATTTCATGGTTGGCTTCTACGAAAGCAGGACTAATCATAGGGGCAAGATCAGTCGAAGTGGAAGCGCGATAAGCAAATGGCGTATTTTCAGGGTTAGTGGCGGCAAACACGATGGTAGTTACAGGTGGTCTTTCAGTGGTATTGATGTTGGGTATATGAGGTGGTGTCAAGAAACCAGGTGGTGGTGTCGTTTCTCTTCCGTTAGTCATGCCGGAAAGTAGGTGAAGTGTTTTGGAGGTTATTTGACTTGGTTTGGACGGGACTAATTGTTGCAGGTCTCACGGATGGCGCCACTGATTGTACAAATATAGGCACGATCAGGCTTCAATGGGATCGAATAGTTCTGGGGATGCTTGATGGATTGCCAAGTCTTGGATAACATGTGTCAACACAAATAGAAACACTACGTTAGTGAAGCGCAGGGGGCGTCCCTGCGAATCACCTCCTGCGTGAGAGTAAGTATGTGCTTTTGTAAAGTAAGTATGTAAGTATGAAGGAGTGTGTGAAAGTCTTCGTCATACCTAGAGACCTTGGCATCTATTTATATGTGTAGAAATATGATGGGATGATGCCTTAGCACAAAAGCCGGTGATCGTGGGGGCGTCCTACGTTTTGAGGGATGATTGCAGGAACTGTATACCACGTTCTCTACCTTGGCGGGAAAGCTTTGGTGGAGAGGGAGATCGTGGGTGTTTGACTTAAGCAAGTTTGACCTATACCCTAGTTTCGTCTAACGCCTTACCGCTAAGGGTTTGGGGCCTTCGCGTGGCGGATTCCCATACCAGTAACTGTCTCGAAGACAGTTTTACGCCACTCGAAACTATTAGAAAGTTTCAAAGTACAATTGGGAGAAGATCCCATTCAAGCTCGAAAGGGAGGCCTTCAAGCCGGAGGGGAGGGTACATCATCAATTTATAAAGTTCAAAACATGTATAAATATTATATAAGTCATACTATATTATTTTCTAAGGTTTTTATAGTCCAAACGGACCCGAAAACGTCCGAAAACACTATTTTACGATTCTAACAGCTTTGACACTAAATACAATGCGCGTAGGAAACTTATGGTAATTTCAGAAAAATAGTCCAAGTTTGATGAGAAATAACTCCTCTGTTTTACACTTTTAGACTTCAAAAACTCACG